>JAJOOH010019122.1:0-11699 GCA_029582605.1 Solanum gracilifrons | reverse complement strand
TTTCCCCCCCACCCCCACCCCCCCCCCCTCCCCCCCCCGCAAAAAAAAATTAAGTTTATTTTTAAAAAATATTTTCAATTTCAATTCAAAAATTATTTTCTGCTCTCTAGTAAAAAAAGATATTTTCTCAAAAATAATTTTCATTCATAAATCAAACACTAAATAATTTTTTACAGAAAACATTTTCTACTCACCAACCAAACAATGAGAAGATAAGTCAAAAATCTACTTATTTTCCAGGAAAACATTTTCCTTCATACCAAACACACCCTACATCAAAAATGATCTTTAGCGGCAATTAATTAACTGCAATAACCTAATTGCCACTAAAAATGTATTTTTAGCGGCATTTAACACTCTTTGTAAATGTCCCTAAAGTCTATTGCGACACTTGATTCAATGATAATTATCTAATGCCGATAAAAGTTTTATCACTCTTCATTAATGTATATATTTATTGTCGTTAAATGTTGTTTTAGTTTTACTGCAGTATGTAGTACAATTTTAAATGGAGAAAATGATCAAAATAGTCCTTAATGTATAAGGAGTACTTTATTTTGATCCTTAATATATTCCACATGATCTATATGGTCCTTCATGTATTATAAAAAGTATTCAATTTGGTCTTTTGCCCTAAATATAACAGATCTCAGTTAAATTTAACGGCGGACCCACTAAATAAACCCAAACTTTCCCTTTCTCCTTCATCAGTAGCGTGAAAAGCTTGACCCAATTTCCCTCTTCTCTTTCTTCTCCATCTCTCTTCTCCGACGACCACATTGTTCTAGGCCACCGACTCACCGACGCTCGTCCACCAACCAGTCGCTTCTCTCCACTTTTGTCCCTCCTTCACCACCTTTCTGTTTCCAATGTTTTAGCCCTAATTCAAAGTTAGGATTTCTAAAAAAATAACTTTGTTGTTAAGCACGGGTAATACTATTATAAGATTTAATCCTATTGTTAGATTTGTTAATGTCCATAGTGAGGGTCAATGGTATATATATAATGGTTACAATATTTTTAAAACAGATCATGTGTTTGAGACAACATTTTTCAGCATTAAAATTTGTCATATGAGGCTGATGAAGTATCAACTGAACAAATTTTATGTTGGAGGCATTTGTAAAACTCAAATCAGAACTTACATAAAATAAGATGAACTTGATTCTTAAATGTTTATCAAAAGCAAAATTCAACTATCTAAACCACACATAAAGTTCCTTCTATGGCTGAGGCAAAAATACCCACAAGCTCTTCAAAACAGAGATTTTGATGGGAGGACCAGAGAACGAAGCAGAAAGGGAAATATTTTGGGTGGTTTTATTTTTCAGTGGGGCCCAATGTTAGATTTAACTGATGGTTATGTTATGTTTAGGTAAAAGGATCAAATTGAGTACTTTTTATAATACATTAAGAACCATATAGATCATGTGGAATATATTAAGGATCAAAATAAAGTAATGACCATTTTGATCATTTTCTCATTTTAAATGTGACATGACATACTCTTTTCATTTTGAAATTAATATGGTACGGATTGCTTTACTGGCATTATTTGTTTATTTTAATTGTATAATATAAAGCATGCTGCGTTAAATAGTAATGAAGTGCGTATTAATTGATCTTTGAAATGTTCAACTCAAATTAAAGAAGCATAAACATATGTAGCCGGATATTTAGGTGTTCTTAAATTATCAAGGACTAATATACTGAGTTGCTATTTAAAAGATGATATAAATGTACTGCTAGCACTTGATCCAAACTAGCTTTCCGTTAAAGATAAAGTTAGCACTACATTAAAAAAAAATAGTTTTTATACATTAGATTCGTTGTCGCTATACGTTTTAGAAATATTTACAAAGTGTGATAATTATCTCTATAAAAATATATTTAGCGGCAATTAAGTTGTTACCGTTAATTAATTGTCACTAACGATATTGTTTTTATATAGTATATGCATTAGTGTTGAGATAATATAAAATTTTAAAGTGACATTTAGGTGACGAATAGACTGCAGGAATTAAGCAAGTCTTTATCTACATCGGAATCCCTACCTTATAGGTGCATATATAAGGCCTACAAGGTTGTAGCTATAAAACGAATACGAAAATTGTAATGTGACTTTTAGAAAGCTGATAGCAATACTATATATATATTTATTTATTTTTAAGGAAACTTTTAGATGGAAAAAATAAAAAGAAACAGTAGAATTGCATGCTACAATATTAACAGTTTTTTTTTAATCTTACACTAGTCCTATGAAGGTTAAATTGATTAAATTTGACGTGAAGAGCAGATTGTAGATATTCTTGCATGTAACATGTTATCAAGAATGTGACGTGAAACGAACAGCACTAAAGTCCTGATTTAATTTAGTGTGTATAAAACAAGAAAATTCGGAATTGAAATGTGCGGTGGTACTGATTGATTTGTTTTGACCGTTTCTATTTGTTTAATCATGAATAAATTGATGCAGTATATTCAAAGACAAGATGTGCAGTTGCCCTAGGGGCTAGGCATGCAGGAGGTTTGAAAGTTTGCTATAATGGGTACAAGGACAGGAAAAGTGAGGTAAGTTGAACAAGTATTGATGAGAGATAATTAGACAACATTTGATACAACTTCAACTTATTGAGGATGTGACCTTCGATAAGAGTGTGTAAAGATTGCAAATTAGTTGAAATAGAAGGTTAGTAGCTAGTGGAGTGTTGTCTTGCTTTTCCACGAGGTGGTGTCTAGAGCACTCTGTTTGTTGTAGTCATTCTTATTAATGTATTTTTTTGCTTTTATTAGAGTATTTGTTACGGTCTATTATTTATTATGTTTTGATGATCCCACTATTTTGCTATGTTACTGTTTCTTTGTTGAATGCTGCGCATTGTTTTTCTATTAGTAATGTTTTATTCATTACCGTTTTTCCTTGGTCTCCCTACCTATTTTTCCGATTATTATTTTTTTTGGTTCAAATAAAAAGAGATAAATTACACATGAAATATGTAAATTTTCACTGAGTCAATGATAGAGTTGAAAATGGGAAAGACAAATTGGAACAGTTGGGTGTTGAATTAATTGAACCAACACACTTGATCATAGACTATGGACATGAAGACAATGAACATGAGGTCAAAGAAAATAAAGAGTCAAATCTACACATGGTGTTTTTTTCTCCACAGTACTTGTAAATTTCACACCACACTAGTCATATGCTGTAACGCGCACACACACACACATGAACACAATAATTAAGAAATTATTAACTCAAAATCACTAGTAAAAAACTAATCTAATTAGAACATAGCTGAATCAGACGGAGAAGGATTATTCACTAAGTTAAAAATACTATTCCAGTAATTCTTGTTATCTTCACAGTTCTCACTTGCATTTCCACTGCCACTACCTTCCCCTCCGTTATCGGATTCCGTGCCACCGCCTTCCGATAAATCGCCATCGCCGGAATTGCTAAGCAATAGATCTGTAAATGTCTCCACAAAATTGGCAGGGGAAATTTGCTCTGTATTTGACCTTAACGACTCTGCTGTCCAAGTTGTGTCCATTGGTAGAGTTAAATCTTGTAGTCCTGATGTGAATGAAATTGAATTTTCATTAATAACATCTTTATTGTATTGAGGCAAATGCCCAGTTGATGAGTTTCCAAATTCCTTCCAATCTTCTTCACTTTCCTCATTATTAATAATTCCACCTTCACTAGAACCTGATGAATTTCCAACAAATTCATACAAAACTGTATTCGAACTTGCTCCAATTCCTGATGATGAAATATGTTGCGCATTTTCAAAATAGCCTAGTGTAGACGTAGGGGATTCCAAATCCCTCGCGAGTGCTCCAGTGACTGAAATACCAGCACTAGCACTCGCGATGGAACCTTCATTTATTGGTTTGGTCCAAACACCGTTCCAGGCTTTCAACACGTTGAGACAACGTGCTGGGCCCATAACGGGTTTGCTAAGAGGACTAGAAGGTGAAGGAGCGGTAAATTCTTGAGAAGCGAGTGAATTTTGGAAATTATTGGAACGGAGTTTAGATTGTCTAGCGAGTCTAGCTTCGGCTTCAAGCCGGGCACTTTCCCACTGAGCCATGTGGCTAAGGTTAGCGGCGTTCTTAGACTGACCGTCATTGGACAACAAGGCATCGTTCTTCGGCTTGTGGGTTACCGGGTCGATCCCCATTTTCACTAGCCGTTTCTTAAGATGAGTATTCCAATAGTTCTTGATTTCGTTATCTGTTCGTTTAGGTAAATGAGTGGCTATGGCCGACCACCTAAGAACAAGACAACAAAAGAATATGTTAAATTTTAAAAGAGTATGTAAAGACAAGGCCACTTTACAACAACCAAACAAAAAAGGAAAACTTTGTTTTCATCCATGGATTATTAGAGATTTATTTTTTTGAATTTGGAAATAAATAAATAAAGTTTCAATTGATTTTAGCTATTTGAGACAAAAGGACAATACCATTTTCCCAGAGAGAAGAGTACAAAACTACCCCTCACTTTCACTGAAGAAAAATACAAGGCAAGGTATATCAACTTGCAATGGTATTTGTGCAGATCTGATTATAAAAATGTCAAATTTAATTGGACGTAACTGAATGTCAGCTAGTGAAAACAAATCATGCTAAAACAAGTGGTTCTGCCAATATTTTGTAGTTATTATTAGAAGAAGAGGGTACAATAATAAGCATAAACATTTATTTATAATTTCACTAAACTAAAAGAATTCCGATTAACGCAAAGACAAATTCAAGATCTAGATTCAGTGAGTTCGAAATGAAATGAATTCTTTATCTTATTATACGTATACATTTCATTCAGTTGAATCGACTAAGAGAGAAGAAAATTGAAAATACCTATTCCCTAAGAGAGCATGAAGTTGAATGATGGTTTGTTCTTCTTGTAAAGTGAATTTTCCTCTCTTGATATCAGGCCTAAGGTAATTAGTCCACCTGAGCCTGCAACTCTTACCACATCTTTGAAGTCCTGTAAATTAACCGAAATTAATAAGATAAAATTTGCGTATTAAAGAATTTTTACACTATCAAGTGAATGCGTACCAGCTTTGGCAGGTAATGCGCGCCAGCTACCATGACCATGTTCTTCGATATAAGCTAAGAGTTTTTGATCTTCTTCAGGTGTCCAAGGTCCTTTTTTCAGGCCAACTTTATCACAACACGGAGATCGACCCATCGAAGAAATGACGACTAGTCTAGAGAAGAAAATAATGAACAAGTAATTTAATTTGTAGGAGTTGTGGTACCTTATATTATGATGGTGCTTCAACTAAAAGAGATTGGAGAGTAGTAATAGTTGATAGTACTGAAATAATAATAATAATAATAATAATAATAATAATAATAATAATAATAATGAGAGAAAGAAGAAGGAGTAAATAAGGAGAGAGATAGCAAGGATAGAAAGGTCAGCGACAGGGACGGGATAAAGATATTAATTTCATCACAGCACATCATATAGTATGAAATCATGTGCAAATCTACTAGTACCCAATAGGATCCTTTTTTTTCTTTTTAAATTTTACACTCCATGTACCTTGAAACTACTTTGGGTTCGCCTAATTCAGATTTATGAGTAAAGGTTGAGATAATTTAGACATGTAAAGAGGAGATTTAATGTGCATTAAAAAGATGTGAGGGGTTGAATATGGTGGATATGGGGAGAGGTAAAGGTAAATCGGAGAAATTTCGAAAAGAAGTGATTTGAGGGTACAATATGACTACAGAGGACAAAATCCTAGATAAGAGGATATGAAGTCGAGAATTAGGGAAAAAGCTAGTACAAATTCAATGGTTGCTTCCCTTATCACTATTATTATTATTATCCTTCTACTATCATATTTTTCAATCTTATTAATATTTGTTGTTTCATTTACTTCTGTTATTGTATTATTTACTTCTGTTATCGTATTATTTATTTTTTTGCAATTCTCTTTTCATTCTCTTTGAATACTTGATTTTGATATGTTTTACTTGAGTCAAAGTTTTATCAGACATAATTTTTCTACCTTCACAAAATAGTGGTAAGATTATGTGTTACGTCGTCTACACTACCCACCTGATACTCCACGATCAATACATATGGAGTGTTCAGATTGAACCCAATATTTTCAATGCAAATTATAAATTTATACATAAAAATTGACTAAACTATAACAAATAATATGCTTGAACTCATCCACTTTTCTAAAATTACATAAATTATATTTTTGTTACGGTTAGGAAGTCCTACTTTAGGATAAAACGTTTTTTACTCTATTTTTAAACTTCAAAACTCAAAATATATGATTAATAAAAAATGAAAGGATGCTTTATCATCCTATCACAATATTTGGTGGTCCCTTTAGGATTTCCTTTTGCCTTTTCCCTTAGATAACTTCCTCTTTTTTATTTTAATACATTACCTTTTTTTTTGGGCAATTTTATGAACAAGAGCCCTAACAACAACAACGTGCTAAATAATTAATAGCCATTTATAAAGTAGGGTCTTACCGAATGTTAACCTAACAAACAACATTAGCTAACCTTAGTCCATCTACCTATTCAATTTTATGTTGAAATTATCCTATTCAACATATCATATAAATACATGTTAAAATATCACTTCAATATTTAAATTAAATTAATTAAAAAAAATTGAGTACTTAAGGCTTGTGCAATTATAAAATAAAACATGGTACTAGAGCTAGGTGATCGTTGTTAAATATTTCGACATATTGTAAATACAAATATTTTTATTTAGTTTGGAATATATAATATATATAGTAGAGATTAAAATTTCCTTCAGAAATCCTTAAAAATCTCATGTGAATATGATAAAATACTATTTAACGTAACCAGAATTCAGGTAGGAGAAATGAAAATATCATTAAAATACTTTAAACTATTATATACATATACACCCTCTAGAACAAAATATTTGATGTTTTGATAAATTCAATTTGTTTGTTTTAAAATATTTGACGTTTTAATTTATTTTTTTAAGAAGTCATTTATTTATATTATTATAGACCTTCCCTAATTATAAACACTCATCATTGAACCAGTGTGTAATTATAACTCACGGATCAAACACTTTAGTGATGAATTTATTTTTTTTGGCACTAAGCAATCTATTAAAGTTGTAAATGTAAATATTCATCTAGTATAATAATTATTAAGTGAAACAATTAAAAAAGAGATACATTTATATGATCGATTCATTGGTAGTGTTAAATCTATCTTTTGTACAGGAAAATTAAAAAGGCAAATATTATAGGCAATAGAATACCTTGTTTACTTATTTTGGAAGCTTTAATAAAAGAAATTCAATAATGTGAAGTACTCGTATTTATTACCTACAAAAAATTGAAGTGGAGTAATTATATGCTTGAAAAAATAATAGAAAGAGCAGCATATATAATAGACTGACAGTGCAGGCCTTCGTGCCGCCAATCGCTGCATTTTTTTTTATTTTTTTTTCATTTTTTGGCAACGCCTCTCATTTAATATGTAATCATTATTGTAACCAAAAGGAAGAAAATATAGAGTAATTTCAATATTGTATTTTAGGAAGTTTCCTTTAATTATTATTACCATCAAAGCTCGTAGTATTGGTTATTTAACTTTTGATAATTACAGTAAAACCTCACTAAATTAATATTTGGTTAATTAATAATCTCTCTAACATAATAATTTTTTTCGATTCCAACTTGGGCCAATGAAAAAAATCATTCATTTCAATAAGATAATAAAATAATATATTTTCAAAAGATCCCTATATAAATATATGATTTCATTAATATTCTAAATTAATAAATCTTTAAAAGTAAAAATATATCTAAATTTTTTTATTGAAATATGATTCTATTATGTTAAGTTTTTTGTTAAAATTTAAATCTAGTTGAAGCTCATCTCTAACTTTTCCTATTGCATTCAAGAGTTTCAGTGTTGTCTTTTCTAATTGCACCATAAAATTGTGAAGAGTTCTAGATGCAAGTGTTTCCTTACGCGTAATTGGTTCCAAATATATTGTATCATCTTCATCAATTGTTTTTCCAATGATATCCACAATTTGTTCTAAGCTTTAGACCTCTGAACATGTATCATTTTTCACTCATCCAATAGAGGTTATTAATTTCCATTTTATTGTAGTAACCGAAATCATTAATCATGACCTCAAGTTCATGAATGATATTTTCACAAGTGAGTTCAAATTCTTTGAGATTTCATCCCTAAATATTTTTTCGGTGTCGAAAGACTCTATAAATTAATAAATATAAATTTATCGATTAAATAATACTTTTATAAAATAATAATATTTTATGGTTCCGCCTTCATTAATTTTGGGAGGTTTTAGTGTAGTTATTTTATTTGCACTTGCTAGAGATGATCCAAATGGATGACGTCAAATAATTTCTTTCATGTTAAGCATGAGTTTTTTTTCTATTCAAATTAAAAATGATTCTTTTTTTTAATTTATAGTTCAGCTTTAAATTTTATCAGATCATAATTTCAAATCTCAAATTATATATCTTTTTTTCCCTAAGAAGTTGATGACGTTACACTATTGAAATACTTTAAATAAACTTAAGTACATACACGATACTAAAATTATTATTTGATCTTAAATCATGATTTTCATATCGTATGTTGGGAGAGAAGTGGCAAAGTATTATTGGTGGTGATGGGCCTGGACACTTGTTGAAGGATGAAAAGGGCTTATTAATAGAAGAAAAGACAAAAAGAGGGCCCACGAGGACCTAGCCCAGACCCAAAGGTTATTACTGTGAGGTGTGGGTCACAACACCTTTAATTCTCCTTTACTGCTGCCCGGCCCAGCTTCTTCTGCTTCACCGTGGACCAATTAGTTTTTATTTTTTAATAGGGTCTATTTTTACAAAGGAAAATACTTAATTAAAAAATAAATGGATTTTTTTATTCAGTTTACAATTTTTGTTGTGTAAGTAAAAAATATTATCTCAACAAGAAGGATAGCTGAGAAGAAATGATGAACTTGCAATATATCACTTACGTAATTTATTTTTTAGAAAAGTATTTTATTTTGATGAGGTGAAAATAAATTGCAACTCCAAAACCAAGAGAAATCTGAATGCAATTCTCGTCCTAGGAATGATGTCCTGCAAAATCATCTAGTGATTTGCAAATATGTCCCTTTCAAGATTTTATCCATTATTATTTTATTCTACGTGCCTATTATTATTTAATTTTGATAAAAGAGAACACTGTAGTACGAAAATAGCCTTTTGGCTCTTTTTGACCCAAAATAAAAGTACGAAAATAGTAGGAAAGTATATATTTCTTTATATGTTTGTTACTTTCACTACGTTGAGAAATATATGAATACGAGGAAATAAGATTTAGAAAATGGGTTAAAGTATACACAATCGAGGTGGCGGTATACATATATTTTCCTTCGGTTCCAGATGAGTTGTTATATTTTCGTTCACAATAGTTTTGAAATCAAATAAATTCTCAAAAAACAAAGTATGTCAACAATATCTAACTAGCTTCGATTTTTAAAGAATCTAGAATCCTCTCTATTAATTATATATTGAACTTAGCACTTAACAGGAGAAACCATGCAAATATAAATGATTATGAGAGCGAAATTCACTGAAGGCGATATCTAGAGTTTAACTTTAAATATATCCTTACCTCTCATTTGTAGTCATCCGAACTTTTTATTACTAATTGAAAAGCTATTATACTCTCTATTACTCTATACCAACATCTTCAAGCTCTTAAATATAATTGCTTCTTTCTTTATTGATGACAAATTTGGACAATATCTCACTGAAGGACATGTTTAATTTATTTCATTACTTTCATATGTTCCTTACTCTTTCATTAACATTCATCGCGTATAATAAGTATATTATAAGTTTTGATCGACCCAATTTGTAAGTACATATCAGTTGACATTTTTTTCTACCAAAAAGAAGTATTTTTATTTGCCCAATGACGAATGTTATGCTAGTGAAGGGTAAAAAAAGGTTGACGGTAGGCAAGTCATGGGGTACTGGTTGATCGACTGGTCTGCATCAACTTGTGGAAACCATGCACTAAGTATATTGTTTATATACGGATACATGCAATTTAATTCTTGGAGTAAAAAATTAATTGGTGTACATAGAAATATATACCTTCTTACATATTTACGACATAAACAGTGTCTCTCTTTAATTGTCATGCTGTTTAACTTCCACATGGGGTAGGGGAAGCTTACAATAAACTTAAAACTCCATCGTACGTGGTCTTCAAAGATTATCATAAATGAGTATTTTCTTCGTCCTAATTTATGTGAAAGTGTTTGGCTTGATAGGAAGGAAAAAACTTTTGAAACATGTGGTACTTCAAATAAGTCATAGATATTATTCTAGTTTTTGAATCATCATAATCGTCTTAGTTTGCTATGACTAAATTATTTGTTGTTTTAGCTTAATTTAATGTGATAGTTTCAAAACTTTATACTTATAAAATAACTTATACTTTACTATTAATAAGATTTGTTTTTTTTTCCTGGACAGAGAAACAAACCATAACCTTGATCATTAAATGGCTGCTAGTTTTTTTTTCTTTCAAAAATTTAGTGTCAAACATTTATTTTCCCACTTTTTTGGTAACCAAAAGAAAAACTTTCCAATTATTCTTCTTGGTTGGAGTCCTTTATATCTATCTATCTATCTATGGTGGTAACACTTTCACTGTCTGTAAAATGACATTCTTTTGAACATTTTGACAAGCTTAGCAAATATCGAAAATGTCTTGCTCTGCTTCATAGTGTTAGTAAAAATAATACTAATATGAAATATAATTGAAGAAGAAGATGACTTTGAGGCGCGTAATTACTTTCGTTAAACAGATAGTACCCATATACAAACAATTCTTTTGAAGGTTACAACAAAGCCCTTGTATATATTTGCAGATTTTTCTTAGGCTATTTCTAGAGAGTCTTTATATTTATAGAATTTAAGATGACTTCATAAGAGTCATGTTCTTTCATTAACAAATGACTTTTCATAAGAGTTATATTCTTTCATGAACAAATGACCTTTCATAAAAGTCATTTTCTGTGTCTGTTCAATTTAAGACCTCTCTATATTACAATATATCCAACACATAGTTGATTAGGTACCTTAATTTTAATTTGCCTAATGTTTAAGAAAGTAGAACTATCTTAATTATGGAGCCAAATAATATATTTTATGTAAATGTCTTCAAGTGTGTGCACTACTTAAAAAAAAAAAAGGAAAACTGCGAGAAAGAAAAACTCCTTTTATGTTTAATTTTTCCCGGGGTGTTCGATCAGGATTAGACAAATTTAAATTCATGTACTCCCTCCATTTCATATTAATTGAATTATTGAGATATTTTTTATTTTTCAAATTAACTTAATTATTCAATTTTGGGATAAGGGTCTGAAAAATACCCCAACTTTGGTCGGATTTGCAGTTGCGATACTAAACTTTCATAAGGACCTATTACCTCCCTAGACTATTTAATACCATATTTTTTACCCCTCAACTATTTAATAGTGTATTTTAAAGGTATATATGTGTCCACATGGACACATTATTATTTATAATTTTGCATTATTTTTTATGTCCACGTGGGCAAATATATATGTTTAAAATACGGTATTAAATAGTCTAGGGAGGTAATAGGTCCTC
>JAJOOH010019115.1:0-10571 GCA_029582605.1 Solanum gracilifrons | reverse complement strand
AAATCTGACGGAGAATCGAAGGGTACGAAACGATTAACCGGAGGTCAATGTAGATTGGGGAAAAGATACCGGATTTGAGCTTGAATTCGCCGAATTTAACGGCGGAGATGTCATAAAGCTGAAGGATTATCGACTCCATTGTTTCAGATACCATTTTTTGAGCTTTTAGATTGAAGGTGGCTATTGAGTTGAGTCCAAAGTATGAAGAAAATAGCACTTTTATAGTTACTTTCATGTTGGAAAGTAGGGAGAGGTTTTGTCTAGGGCAAAAATGGTACACCTCTCGGAATATAATTTAGATAAATATTATGATATTGTAATTAAAATTCGGATCAAGGTTAGAATCAAGAGTCAATTAAGTTTCACGTCTCGACCTTATACTCAAGAGTCAAAATCAAGATTGGAAGTCAAGTCGAGGTGGGGTTAGGTTTGGGAGATCGCGAGTTCAACACATGACCCGACTCTCGACCCTGAGGCTAGGGTAGAGGGTTTGGGATTGAGAAATTATAAAATTTAAATCTTGATAAATTCTTACTATATTATTTAGATAAATTATCTTATATTATTTTATTAGAATTAAAAAAAGTTTAGTTTTTACTAAGATGACTTTTAATTGGATATTTCATGTAATAATATTATTAATTTCATCTTTCTTAACTAGTGATTGGGTTTATAGTGTTAGTTGATGTATTTTCTATACTCATTTATTTATATATTTGAATTCGTGGTACTCAAATTGAGTATTATTCAAAAAATAATCTCTTTACGTTCATGAAATAATGGTGTAAAATCTACTCAAATTTTACATTCGTTTAATTTTACTTATAAAATTTTACTAAATATATTATTATTAATCGTAGACCGATTGAATCAACCAATCAATTATTAAAAGAAGGAAAGTGCTAATCGAGAAAAAGCACTTTGACAATTAACTTTCGGCTATAGAGGGCCCGTTTGGTGGTGTTTAAAATTGATTTGATTATTAATTTGATAAAAAATCAAGTTGATTTAAAATTAAAAAAATAATTAGTTATCTTTTAATATAATTATTTTGTAAGGTATAAATAATCTATTTACATCGAGTATGATGTATTTATTTATTTATAAAATATACATTTATGAATTAAGTTTTTTTTTTTTTTAAAGTTGAAATCACAAACTTGGAATTAAATTTCTATTTTAGAGAATTTGAAATTGAAATTAACGTTTTGTTCAAAATAATTTTTAGAGAGGCATTCTGATATATTTGTATTGAGTCTGATTAAAATTTAATTTTGTATTACATGACTCATTTTTGAGGTCAATACTTGTAATAAAAAAAAAAAATATCATTCTCAGAGAATGGAATTTGAGACCTCTAACTAAAGGTGGTGAGATTCTGAACTATTCAAATTTCCGTCACAATTCTTGTTGATAATTTTTACTATTACATGTTAAAACCATTTATACATTTGCACATATGGATTATTTTTATATCATGATATAGGAGTTCATTATTTTATTTGATATTTGTTATCTTTTACTATATATGTATTAGATAATTTTATTTATCGAAATTTAGATATACCAAAAAGTTCACCTAATATTTTTTTAACCAAGAAATATATTATTCTTTGAAAGAATTAGGTTCATGCCATTTATATTCTCCACTTGTTCTTGTCCTATAAAAGTAAATAAATTAACAATCTATTTTACTTTATATATTCGTCTTGTAAATCCTTTAATTTACAAAACACTACTTTAGATTCGAGCAATCAATTCCACTAACTAGTTCAAGGAGCATAATATGAGCAATTTTCAAGATCAATGTGGCATAATGGTATGTAGGGGTATGCGTAAGGGTGTCAAATAGGCGGATTGAGTTAAAATTAGATATATTAAAGGGAAAATTGTATATAATAGCAAATTATTAATTCAAATTAAATGTTATAATCATAGTTTGATTTAATTGTACCCCATAGCAAACTGTTGTTATTTCGCCTCTCTCATGATGAATCACTCTCGCCACTCTTGTTCTCGCTGGGCAGTCTCCCTCGCCTTTCTCGCTTTTATACAAACACAAATGTATAAAATGTGTTTGTGTTTGTATAAAGCGAGAGAAAATCGTATATAATACATATTTTTTCGTTCCCCTCTCCTAGATCTCGCTCGCCACTCTCACTTTATACAAATACAAATGTATACATTGCATTTGTGTTTGTATAAAGCGAGAGAAAATTGTATATATTTTCATTCTATACACTTGTGATTATACAAATACGATCTTCCCCTGCCCAGTTTTCTTTTGTCTTTCTCTCTTTCTCGCTTTATACAAACACATATTATACAATTGATCTTTTGTATATGTATACCGAAACAGATTATACAATTGCTTTCTTTTGTATATGTATAGCGAAATATACATATTTATATTTGCTATGGAGCGTAATTATGCAAACTATAACTATAACATACAAATATGACTTTTATGTTTGCTATATGTAAAAGTTGTTGATTATTAAAATGGTTGAAATAGAAATTGAATTGGGTCATGACTTGCCCAAGTTTACTTTGGGCTCAAATAGATTAAAAATTGAGTTGGATCATGACCCGTCCAATTTGACCCACTTAATTACAATAATTTGAACATATTGTTATTTGCCTTTAATAACTATAATTTGAATTTCAACTCAAGAAATTATTATAAGAAAAATTACAAATGGATAGATAATCCTAAAAGATATAAAATAGATAATAATTTATACCTTTGATATGAGAACATACATTACACCAATGCAAAAAATAATAATTTTAAAACATGCTGAAATTAGAGATTAAAATTTGACCCAATTAAAGATTTCTTTTAAAATGGATTAAAACTTGAAAGAATTGAAATTGACCAAATTCAAATTATCTTGAGCTCCATTCATAAAATTTGAATGAGTTAGACGAGTTCTATATATTTAGGCTCATTTTGACATTCCTAACCGTGCTTATATGGAAGTATGAAAAAGAATCTATTCTAATACTTTTTATCGAAAAATCATAATATATATGCCCGTAAGTAGGAGTATGAAAATTTTCTCGATGAAAATCATGACAAAAAATTTAAAATATGCTTTCATTTTTCGAAAACACTTTTCGTAGAATATCAATTTGAAAAAAAAACATTTTATTTTACTATTCAAAATCACATTATTTTCCTTTATAACTTAGATGAAAATGTTTTAACTTCTGTATTATAGGCAAAACTAATTTATGTTCATAACTTATGTTCGATAAACGAAACCACTATGCTAATATTTAAACTTAACCCGAAAACAAGCTAAAACCCCAATTCAAAACGGGTCAAGTATATTATAAAAAGGATGGCTGACATTTCTCTTATCTTTTTATCTTGAGGATTTTGCCATTGTGGCTCCATAATCCCCTCGGTGAGTTCATCTCTCTCCCCCTTTTCTGTAAATTTAATGTTTTTTTTCTTGTACTATGTTTAATTGGGTGTTCGAAAATGTAGTTAATTTTATCTGACTTGCAAATCTTGGTTTACTAGTCTCGTTTCAATTTGTTTGTCTGGTTTTGACTTTGGCAAATAATGTAAGAAAGTAAAGAAATTTTGTGAATCTTGTGGGGTTAAACTAATGATATGTATAATGTACCAAAATGTTCTTTAATCTTGTATGGTGAACAAACATGAAATGTGGAAAGTTAGGATTGTAGAGTTGCTATTGGAAATTGAAATGGAGGGAGTAGTATTTATGTTTCACTAGGATTTGAACTTGAGACGTTATGGTTCTCAATCTACTTTATTGACCACTAGTAAGATTTTAGGTGGACTGCAATCTTGATGAACATACTAGTGTTTATTTTGTTGTTGATATTGGTTTCCTTTGATTTCTCTTTGTTTGTGGTTTAAAGACTTGTCCTTTATGATTAAATATGGTCCTTTTATGACCAATTGCTTGCGTAAGGACTTATTTGCGGAATATTTTTTGGTGTAGAGTTTGCGTAATGCGTTTGTGGTGGAGGGTTTTTGATGTTTGGTGTAATTTTGAAAAAAGCAATGAGTGGAAGTAATGAGTATTGATATCCAAGAGATATAGAATGGAGTAAAGATAGTTGTAATGAGGACTTGAGTACTTTTTTGGTTAGGTGTGTGTGTTTTAGTACATCAATTCATTTGGTATATAGGATTGGGAAATGTATTTTTGAAACATTTTATTTGTTTTCCTCCTTGTTTTATCGTCAATTTAAATGCATTATTAAAGATTGATAATAAGCTCAGCAAATTGGATTATATTTTGATAAAATTTTGAGTATTAAGAAATGACAATATTATCTTAACACTGGTTGGAGCGAGCGATAAGGAGAAAGAGTTGAAATAGTAGTAAAAGGAAATGACTTATCTCATAACTGAGAGGAGTTATTTCCCCCTTTTGATGGAAACCATTTTTTCTTAGGAAATATTTCTAGGAACCATTTTTTATTACTCTTCTACTGTTCTAGTCATACAAAGCAGTGTTAAAGTCAGAGTCAGACCTTCTGTGGACTTAATATAAAAATATATTTTATCCATTTTGTGGTCGCGATGATCAGAGGAAATTTTAGATTGGCTATAAGATTCTTGGTAGTTGTTATGGTAATAGTTTTGTCCTCTTAGTAGTTCTATGCTCATATTTTTCCCATTGTTAAATATCACTCCCTTTCCTTTAGGCCTCTCATCTCTGAGAGTAAGTGCCGCGAGAGGCTATTGAATTTCTTTGTTTTCTTTGCAGCGTAAAAATGGCAGTGAGTTTGAGTCTTGTTTCCTCATTCAAAGGACTCTCCTTATCTTCCAATTCTCTCCTCGGGGTTTCTCTTCCCATTGCCCCCAAGTTCTCCGTTTCCTTCCCGTTGAAATCTCCATTGACAATTGAGTCTGCACACAAGAAAGGAGCAGGTAGCACTAAGAACGGTCGAGATTCTCCTGGACAGAGGCTTGGTGTCAAGATTTATGGTGACCAAGTCGCCAAGCCCGGTTCTATAATCGTTCGCCAGCGTGGTACAAAGGTTTCAATTTTACTTCTTCTGGGTCTCCTCTATCTCTTTCTATTTTTGCCTAAAACTCATATTTACTGTGGAAGTTCTGATAGTTCTTTTGATTGATTAATGGTGGTTGAAATGAATTCAGACGAACCCGCCCAAGTAAAGTATTATTCCAGTTTTTTTGCTCAATACCTCACAAACATACTAGGTCCTGACATCGTGTCAATATCTCTGCTCCATTCTTCTAGCTTTCTGCATTTGGGTTGTATATTATTTGTTGGAAATATGTGGATCATCTAAAGGGCGTTAGATTGAGTACAAAACAAGGTATTGGAAGGTTTAAGGGGATACTTATCTTCTTGTCATTTGAAGTAATAGACTGCTATAAGGTTTAAGGTTCTGAGCACTCGTACCTGATCTATCGTGAAGACATAGTTAGAAGTCCTCTTTAAGAAATGACAAGCACAGTTGTAATCTGCTCTAACTTATAGTCATTTATCTAAATCTAGTATGCAAATCTTTTGGTACTTTAAGGCTGCTCACTTGTATATAAATCCGACTTGAGTTGTTCTTCGTTTCTGACAATATGATGATGCTTATTCTGTTTCCTTGATGATTACTAATCGTCCTCTTGGTGATATTTCCAGTTCCACCCAGGAAAGAATGTTGGACTTGGCAAAGATCACACAATATTTTCTTTGATTGATGGACTAGTCAAATTTGAAAAGTTTGGGCCTGACAGGAAAAAGGTTGAGTTCTTTAGCTTACTGCTTGTAGGTATGTGGTACACCAGTGTTATTAACGTATGCTGAATGTGCAGATAAGTGTTTATCCACACGAGGTGCAACCTGAAAACCCCAACAGCTATAGAAACCGAAAGAGAGAGTCCTTCAGATTACAACGTGAACGTAGAAAGGCACGAAGAGAAGGTGTCATTCCTGAGCCTCAGCTGATAGTTGCTTCTGCTGCTGAATCCTCCGAGGATAATCCTACCACCACTTGCTGATAATGGTCTTTCGACTTTTTAAACACTCTGTTGTCTTTTTGGTTATTGCTAGTAGTTACTTGGGAACACATATGCAGGCACATTTTCTAAACTGTGTTTCTGCCATTGTTGTCTTTTGTTTGTAAATCACTAAATTGTGTTACTGAAAGCATTAGTCTTTGTCACAGTTTGTATGAGTACGGAATGAAATGTATGATTCAGAAGATGCAGCTTGGTACAATAGCACAGCCAAAAGAGTTTAAAAGGTCAAGTTTCATTCAGTTTAAGTGTTCAATTCGGAAAAATTATATGTAAAATGGTCCAATTGACAATTTGAGTCAAATATAAAGACCTCCTTCCATCCTGTTCAAATTCATGATCAAATTTAAACTGTTTAACTCTCTAAATTCGAATCCTGCCATATAAATTGGGACAATGAGAGTATATTTAAAAGTAAAATGAATATTATAAGGGTTCATTTGGTATGAGAAGGAATATTAATTTTGGGATAAATGACAAGATTGTATTATACTACATTATTATACCGTAACGATAGGATAAGTTATCTTATTATACCATGAGAAAACTAATCCTATGAAATAGGATAAATTTATTTATCTTATCCCTCGTAACCATAATTAAACTTTTAGTGGTCGTTTGGTTGGGATCAAGTTATTCTGCAATAAGTTATTCTACTATGTATATGAGATAACTTATCCCATCACTATAACGAAAATGGTGGGATAAATAATCCAGAAACTACCTAATATCTCATACCGAACTTGGGATAAAATAATCCTACATTTTATCATGAATTTATTATACATTATACCTCACACCAAAATTAGTCCAATCCCGAAACAAATATACAAAATGTAAATAGTAAAGGAAAAAACAATATTTGAGATCCGACCCGGAAACCGACTTGAACCCGAAAATGCTGCAAAACAAAATTGTGGCAGCCATTCCTCTGTTCCTTTTCTAGAGGATTTTGCGATTCTGGTTGTTCTTCATCAGGTGAGTTCATCTATCTCTTCTCATATTTTAAATTTAGTTATAATATGTGTTACTCGAGTCGACTGTAAATCGCACTAGGCAAGTCCTGTGAACGAGCTCGAGTCAAAAGGGCCAATAAGGGGTTTCGAACATGAGACCTCTGTCTAAGCCACCCCGAAGGGTTTGAACCTAAAAACTTATGGTTCTCAATTCTATTGACTAGCCAAATTTTAGCTGACTGCAATTTTGATGAACACACTAGAGTTTATATTGTCATTGATACTGATTTTTTCTGATTTATCTTTGTATGTGGTTTAAAGATTTGTCCTTTTTGATTAAATCGTGCTCCCTTTATCACCAATTGTTTGTGTAAGGCCTTGTTTGTGGAATCTATTTTGAGGTAGAGTTTGTGAATGAGACTATGGAGGAGGGTTGATGATGTTAGGCGTAATCTTGAAAAGAAGAGTGAATGTGATGTGTATTGCTAGGAGCAAGAGATAGTTGTAAGAAGACTAAAGGTGCTTTTTCCATTTGGGTGTGTTAGGCATGAAGGAAAATGTTTTTCGGAAAAATAAGTTGTGGGTATTATATGTGAGTATTGGTTGGAGATAGCCGAGGAAGTGGTAAAGTCGGCGTAGACTTTACCCTCACCAGACCCCACTTAGCGGGATTTCACGGGGTATGTTGTTGTTGTTGGTTGGAGCTAGCGATATGGAGTAAGAGTTGAAATAGCAGTAAAAGGACATGACTTATGAGATAAGTGAGGAATCATTTTCCTCTTTTGATGGAAAATATTTTCAGTAACCAAACACCAAAACATAACTTCTTATATTTGAAGTTAACAATTTTAAAATGTAGTTGTGGAGAATGATTTTAGTCATACCGAACAGTGCCAAAATCACAATCAGCCTTTTCTAGACTTACTATCAAAAATGTATTTTTTTCTGAATTGTGTTGGTGATGATCGGAGTAAATTTTGGATTGGTTATAAGATTCTTGTTAGTTGTTATGTCGATAGTTAGTTCTATGGTCATTGCTTTCCATTTTTATACTTGGTACACTTTGGCACATCCTAATACGGTGAAATAGAAACGAGCCTTAGTCTTGAATTCCTTTAAGATCTCTTACATTCAGCTTGTTACCCTTCTTTAAACTTCCAAGATAATTTCAGACTGTTTTTGATATTGTGATATTGGATTCTACAACAGTCCTAATTTGTATGCTTGGGTTGTGCCCGAGTTTTTTTACCTTTTTTTAGTTACATAAGCTTTTTCATTCCATGGGCAAATTCTAAGAGGGTAACCTAAAACCATCTGTATATGGAATGTGCTAATAAAATAAAAGAAGGTACTGGACTGGAAATTATATAGCAATAGACGTTTAGATTAGGAAAATGATGCAATTGTAGAATTTGTCAGTGCAAGATGCTTTTTGTGGCTTACATAGTCCGAACCTATACTGATGATAACTCTAATCAGCAGGTTGATTGAACTGCTCTTGAGTCATAATGTCATTTGTACCTATTTATGTTTGATGCAGGTTTTAGTTTGTATTTAGATTGAGAAGGACAGAATACAGTCACTGATAGCCATCTCAGCCATTGCCAATCATCTTACGTGCCTGATATGATATTTTTTGCAAGTTCTTTCATATATTATTTAATGAAGATGGAAAACTCCATCTCCTGGTTCTTGCTTATCATGTTGTTACCCCTTTTCGATCTCTTGGCATTTTATTTATAGAATCATTTGCCATCTGTCCAAGCCTCGGTGGATAGAGTTACCTTATACTTGTTGTTGGTGGGAAGTAGCAGGTATCCCATGGAAGCAAGTTGACCCGGACACCATGGTTATCAAAAAATTAATAATCTGTAGAATCATTTGTAGATCCCTCAACTTGCAACCGGGACTAGGTACTGCATTTATCTTCTAACTTCTGCTGAAAGAGAATCCCACTAAAACTTACTGATAAAAAGATACATATAAATAAGTCCTTCTAAAGCTTATTGCTAACTACAGCTGCAAGCATACTTGAGAATTCTGCAAATTAAGCAGATTCATTTCAATTGAAGAGCTTTTCTTTTGGGTGGCAGGTGGGAGAAGCAGAGGTGGATCCAAGATTTTAAGTCTATGGGTTCTTGATTTTAGTACACTACAACGACTGGTTACGGGATAAATATCTAATTTACACATATTAAGTGAATTTCATTTCTTAACACCATTACATAGTTTGGGCCAAACCTCTACTGGATTCTGCGAACCCATAGCTTGTGGTGTAGATCCGTGGCCGCCCCAGGGGGAGAAAACTGTTTAATGAAAATTTGTTGGTAAATTTACGCCAAAGCAAGAATAAAAATGGAAAACTCTGAACAATTTCTCTGAATTATGAATCTAGTGCCTGTTGACTGCAAAGAGACTCAGAATTTAGGGAACGGTACTTACCAGAACCATAAGACCAGCAAGCTATCCAAGATGATATTTGGAAGCCTATCTTGCTCTTAATGTTATATAATAGGTCTGTTAGACCAGGTTCTGTATATGCTTGATCAAGTTGTTCTCAAAAGTCATTACAACACAGCCAGTAGAAAAATGATGATTGCTGAAAGTGAAATAGAGCGACTGTTGCTGCATGGGCAATGAATCATATTGGTGCCCATGAAACTTGGACTCTCCAAAAATGCTGTCGCACTTGTGTTGAATCCTCCAAAAAAGCTACTTTTGGAGGATCCGACTCGCACTTGTTGGCATTTTTGAAGAGACGGAGCAACTTTTGGTCCAATCATCCTACTTATAGACATCTATGTTGATTATTTCACACTCTTGCTCTGAACTTTAAGCATTTCTATCCTTGAAGCCTTTGATTTGTTGCGTTGAGAAAAAAGAAAGTTGATATTGACCATATGCTGCCAAGATGTTCTTACTTTCTATACTGCTCCTGAAAGTATTGACACAGCTCCTCCTTCCACATGTTTATTGTTCATTTTATCTTCGGCTTCATTGAGATGCCTTATTCTTCTTCTCTTTGTGGTTTAGTGTTTGTTAACCTTCAGCATATCCCTTTTTGTCTCACCACGTTGCCTCTTGTTTGCATCAGTCATCAGGTTCTTAAAGTTGACCGGTGATGGGAAATAGGCCAGCAAAGCCGGAGAGAGATGAGGTGCTTTTGAAGATTGTGCCTCCTCTAGATCAAGCATACGTTCGATGGCTTGCTCGTGACCTCGAGAGAATTCATGGCTTCACTCCAAGAAACCCTCGTGCTGTAAGGCCACCCGATCATTACATAGAATACATGCGCTTACAGGGATGGTTGGATGTCAGCTTAGATGACCCCAACCTTGCTCGTCTACTTAAATAATGGAGTAAATCAACTGCAATACTCTTAAGAACATGTATAAACTTCAAATTGATGTTTAGTTTTCTGTACTGGTACAGTTAGATTCAGATGCTGAGCAGTGGTATGATTTATGAATGGAAATCTTGTCAAATATTTACTTGTATGCTGGAGCTATGTGACTTTATTAGTATGAGTTTGCAACTATTTCCCCCCAGAGGGTTGTGGTGTTCGAGTCATGGGAATAGACTAACCT
>JAJOOH010019113.1:0-20016 GCA_029582605.1 Solanum gracilifrons | reverse complement strand
CTATTTTCTTATATCTTCTTCCTAGATTAGAAAATATTATCTTTATTTTTAATCCGTCATAATTTTCATATGTTTTTTCATCTATTGCGTATTCTTCTTTATTCATTTATAAATTGTGTTGTAGTTTATATTCTAAGCTTTCTATTTTTCTTACACTATGACACATACTATTACATATTTATGTAAAATATACTATAAATAAAAATAATTAGCAACTTAAAATATATAAGAACATACTAAAAAATTGATTGAATTCAAATTTCATATGTACCACATAAATTAAAATATATATTGAGCCCCGTGCTGACACGGGGTCCCGTATCTAGTATAAATATAAGTCTATGTTCGGTCCCCCTTTTGTTAGTTAATTTATGGGTACGGATTTTTTTTAATCTTTTTTTTTGTTTGTTTTTGTTTTGGCGTAGCAGTAGCAATAAACATGCGTGAATCAAAAGTATTATGGAACAAGTTCACTTAGTTCATTTATGGCTTAAATATAAATGGATTTGAGTTTCTCTTATGCTTGAAAGATTTGTAGAGTGGTTTAGTTCCTTGGAGTCGGTATAAAGTTCGTTAGTTGCAAATTTGTATTCTCTCCATAGCTTGCATATTTCTTTGATAGTCAAGATCTTTGTTTTTGTGGTGTGACTTGCTTGCCTATATGTATTCTTATTCAATATTATCTAAAGTTAAATCACATTTACTAATCTCCTTTTCCTTTTTCTATTATACATGTACACTTGGAAGCACATTTGGAGTTGCCATATGACTCCATCTCTATCCAAATTAGAGAATCGATCAATATATTCATGTTTACTTATCCCAAAAGAAAATCCCGCATTTCCTCATCATATCAAAGCTTTACATTTCTTATGCATACATATATGTTGTCATCTTCTGACTAATGTTTCTCATTATTTTGCACCTATATTTATGTTTTGTTTTAATTTATGTTTTAACTTGTTCAAATTAATTAAAAATGATAGTAAGACATACTCGCACACCTATTCTTTTTAGATATTGGGTTTAGTATATTAATTTGTCTTAAAACGATTTTAATTTTTAAAAAATTCACTTGTTACTTGACTTGTTTGTTCGGTTAAGAGAGCATCACTATGCAAAGAAGGTGAACTTTCCTCTTGTAAGGACCAATTTCCGTCGTTATGGAAAAGCCAATGGGGAAGAAATTTGGACTAGAAAACTTCTGAGTAGTAACTTGGAAATTTCTCAACTAGGCAATACTTGGACGAAATCTGAGTCAGGTGAGGTCTAGGGCAATCTGGTAATTGATGGCGGATTTAATTATGATTTTGATCACGTGAGTGGATAGTCAAGACGTTAAGGAGCCTATACGGCTTTACGGAATCGAATTCGGGCAAGTAGACCTTCTGAAACTGATCTTGGCGTGAACGGGTAGTTTTAGAACGTCAAGGTTTTGAAGGTGTGTTGCGAAATGGGAACTTGGAACTCAAATTCTGAGTTTCTGTCTCCATGCAAGCCGTCGGGGCAGGGTAAATTCCTCCACGGCAGGGCCGCTGAGGTGGGATGGGGCCCGCTGCGGCGGGATAGTCGCGACTTAAATCGGGGAAAATCTCCAAAAATGTTATTTTCCACAAAACCTTGTTCTTAAGAGCTAAGGGATGACCTAGGGTAGTTTCACATCAAATTTCCACGAATTCTAGCGCCAAAGGTAAGTTAATTACTTCCCTAATCCGTATTTCGATTCTTAAAACTTAGAACCTTTGTAAATTAACGTTGGGGGGGGGGGGGGGTTGTCCTGAAGTTGATGGTGGGAAAAGCACTTGTTGAGCATTAGGATCATGGGTTTGGCCTTGGGTTGATATTTTGTTATAATCCGAGTAAATTAGACATTGTTTATTGATCCTTGCATTAAATAATTGTTTTAGACCAAGAACAAGCTGCAAGATTCCAGAAAAGGAAGGTACAAGTGTTTTAGGAGTATTCAGGCTTGGGTTCGAGGTAGGTGATGGTTCGACTTCCTGTTGTGTTATATATGCACGTTAATTTGTCACGACCCAACCCACCGGGCCGTACGGGCTCCCACTCTAACACCTAAGTAAGTGAACCCTCATATTCCAATTAGTTAAACATGCGGAAAAAATTAAGAAACTGAAATAAATAAGATAATACTATGATTTTATAAATAATATTCTTGGACACACTATTAGATAAACTTGTAAAGTAATTTAAATAACTCCATGGATCTAGTTTAAACATGTACAAGAGCTACTAAGAGTTCAACTGGACAATTAAATAAAGGACACAACTCCACCATGCGGAAGGAAGGATAGAAGCTACTGGAGATTGTCTTCGTCTTCACCTAATGAAACGTCACCAATCATGCATCCAGACTATGTCAAAGACATATAAAGAGTACTATTAGTACAAAACACGCGTACTGGTAGGGATTAACGGTCAACCCGATGCCCACCACATAATATAAGAAATCAACTAATAGGATCATGAAATAAACACTCGCTTCTCCACCTTTACCCCTTGCTTGAAATACCTCCAATATACACTAATATTTTGACTATTAACATCCTTCTCCAACAACCTACCTACCAGGTGCTTGATCATAGCCTAACCATTCTAACACGTAGAGAAATTTCCCCCAAATACAACCACCAACATTTCAACTAACCGTTCATGTCACACCCCTACTTCCTCGTCACATTACCCAACCATAGTCACATAATACATTACATCAAGCTTCCTTAACACTAAACCCAATCTCTTTTCCCCCAAGGTGAAATCCACCTAAGCCTATTTCATCATACACGCTACCTCTACTCCTTACCATTACAACACACGAACAACACTACTATCTATTACTCACCTCTTGAACACTTAACCCTTCCACTATACCCAACAAGTCCAACATGTATAAGTCAGTAATCAATATAATCATATGTATAGAGAACATATATTATATTATCAACTTTTACGAACAACGATCAGTTTCACATTTTATGTCACATAGTTGATCCTCTCATGGAACCCAAACCCAAACAATTAGTTATACCGGAACGTGGCAACCGATCCCATAGTTATGCCAGAACGTGGCAACCGATCCATTCAATACATCACAATCACAAACACAAGTAAATCCTCAAGATCATACATTTATGTCACGATTTCATGTCAATGATAATTCACCCATCTTATTCACAACAAGTGTGATCAACAATGCAACACTATCAACATACGCTAAATTGTCATACTTAGCCCTACTTCATCATCTAAGGCTTCTTTCTAGGGTTTAATCACAATTCATATAATTCCTCAATCAATCACTCCAATTTATAGTCTAGCATATGTTCATAAATCTAGTTTCATTCATGATTTCATAGTCTTATTCTTGAAACAATTCTTTCCAAGATAGCAATTCTAGAAGCGCTAACAAATCATCGATTTCTCTTCTCAAGGCATAAACGCAATTACTTTGATTTCTAAGAATTATCCGTGGAATTCACTCAGTGCGCGAAGATATACACATAAACCCTACCATTAATTTACACATATCACGTGATGAGCACATATTTAAACTACTCAATTCATAAAACCTAGCCTACCTGGGCGCCAAGCAGTTTGCACGAAGTTTTGACTTCGATTCGGGTTTTTTGGGCTTCGTGACGGTGGATTTGTCCATGAATCCGCAAGATTTCACCATCCTCAGGCTAGAAATCTCCTTATCCTTCCTTCCGAAGCGTAGGGCAACATTTCTGAGGTTTTTAGGGTGTTTTACGACTTATTTAGGTATTTTAGGAAGATGGAGAAAATAAGATTTCTCGTAATTTGCGTTCTGCCTCACCTATCCTGCTATGGAGCCAACTTATCCCGCCCTGGCGCTACCGCCCTAGAGGCATTAGGCCCGCTGTGGTGGGACAGTGGCCCAAAATTTTCCCAAATTTTTGTTCCTCCTAAATAATGACAGTTTGGGTCGTTACATAATTGCTCCATTGTATGTATGCATGTATGTGAATGGGGAAACAAGAATCGAATCTAAGGAAATGATTATGTATGAACAATTTACATGTCATGAACTTGTTACTTGACAGTGTGACTATGTGCACTATTGATTATGGGTGTGATTCTGACTGTGGTTGTGTTAACTGGATCGGGTGTCACGTTCTTACACATATATTGAACCGGATATATATCACGTTCCGACACATATATTGGACCGGATGTCACATTTCGATACATATATATTGGATTGGGTGTAACGTTACGACACACTAACAATTTGGGTATGGGTTCAATGAGAGGACCACTTGTGATTATTACATTTATATATACCTGTTATTGATATTGGGGGATTGTATATTGCTCCTAAATTGATAATTGATTTATGTGTTCTGTATATGTGTGTTTACTGTGTTGTAATTACTTGCTTATATTTTTATTACTGAGTAGCCGCGTTATCCAACCAGTACACCATGGTTTTGTGTGCTGATACTGCACTTTCTCTTTCTTTGTTGAGTACATGGCATCTTCAAGCGGCTACTGATAGACCTCAGTTGGGAGATCATTGACCGAGACCAGATTTGAGGGTGAACAAGTTCTTTCAGGCTTCCATGGATCCATTATTAGTTTAGTCAATTCTTTTTGGACTCAGACTATATATTCAGACTTTTACTTATGTTAAGTTTCCGGGGTAGCACCCCATTTTTCTTAGACTTGTTGGTTGGTTTGTTAAACTTTCGGAGTTTATGGGAACTCATTATTTAATTCGTCATTTAAACCTTTTTATGTATCTTTGAATGGTTTAGTTTCATTAAGTTTCTTAGTTGGGTTGTGGTAGTGGTTCTCATACCGGAGGGTTAGTGTGGGTGCCAATCATTGTGGTCTGGGTCATGGCAAGATTGCTATCAGAGCCCCTGGTTCGTTGATGTCATTATACTAGAACGAGTCCAGTAGAGTCTTGTGGAATGATACAGAGATGTCTGTATTTTTCCTCGAGAGGCTACAAGACTTTAGGAAATCTCTATGTTTTCTTCTCCTTTCCGTGCTATGACTTGATTCCAGTTGGTATGGTGTGATCCAAATTGGTATCTAATGTCCTTCCCTCTTCTATCCGTAGATGGTTAACACGTGATACAAAGACATCAAGCCCGTAGCTCCCATCAATGAGCTAGCAGAAGAGCTCGCAACAAGAGGTCGTGGCCGAGGCAGGCGTAGAGGAGGAGGAACGGGTAGGGGACGAGGAAGGGTAGCACCCGCCAGGGTTGGAGCCCAGTTGAGAATATTCCGAGGGAAGAGGCCCTTCCTGCACCCCAAGAAGAGGTGGAAGAGTATGTGGAGATCGAAGATGAGGAGGATGTTGGACCAGAGGAGGACACACATCCTGAGACTACAGGTCTTCCTCCCTTACACCAAGTGATAGCTCAGCAGATCATGACCTTGTTGAAGGGGTTGGTCGGCTCTGGAGTCCTTCCCAGAGTGCAAGCTGCTTAACCTCCAATCAACCACCCCATTCTTGCTACTCTTTCCAAGGTGGATAGAGCATTAGGCACTGATTCCTTTTTCCATCCCCTATTGGGTCCTTTGATGACTGGTACTGAGCATGATATGTTGACTAAGTTTCTGAAGCTTAAGCCGCTTGTGTTCCATGGTTCTGAGAGTGAGGATGCCTATGAGTTCATTCAGTATTACTATGAGAGGCTTCACAAGTGAAGCATTGTACACCAGTATTGAGTAGAGTTTGTGACCTTCCAGCTTCAAGGTGAGGCTAAGCAGTGGTGGACAGCCTAAGAGGAATGCAAATTTGATTTAACGTTTCAAGCACACCTCATCCAATTCTAGGTGTCAACGATCCTAAATCAGTATAAAACCCAACTAAATAAGTTGGGGTCGAATCGCACAATGAGCGGTACGTGTTTCAAATTCAAATAGAAAGTGTAAACGTGGTCTAATCAGTCATAGGAATATAAATTATCGAGAAAAGACAATTATCAAGTAAAGGGGTGACACGAATGTCATATGGGGGTTTTTGGTTTTAGTTATCAACTACAAACAGTCACTAAAACTTAAAATTAATAATAAGGAGAAAGATTCTCGGGCTGTGATCGATTATAGGCAGATATAAGCATATAGGTAATTGCAACTGCTAGTAAATAGCTAAATATCAGTGAGTAGGATAGACTATAAGGGAGATAGTTTTCTCTCGAACAACTACCCCGAATCAGGTGATTTCTTTCGAACATCAACAAGCATGACAATGAAGAACAACCCACACCTTAAATCATTCACTCTTTCAAGCTAAATGTGTGGGATTGAGTTTAGGATTCACTCTCTCTCGCTAAACCCAGATCAACCCAATACCCACAAACCATCAATCAATAATCATAGTTCTAAAACCTCTCTTTCGAGCAATCCAAGAACACAAATATAAAACTGCATTTGCAACTATAATTCTTAAATTAAACCACAATTAATGATTAAACATACTTCGCTGTATCATTTAAACTGGTAATTAACAATATTCATAAACTAATTCAGCCCGTAATCACAATATGATCACACCCCAAGAATTGGGGTTTTATTCAAACATCATAAAAAGGTAAAAACTAATGCCGAGTTGATTATCCATCAACTGGGTAAGAGAGATTTAGTCTTTACAATGCATAATTTGCAGAATATTCGAAACCCACTTCCAAAATCTCCAAATTGAATCTCTAAGGTTCTTCCAAAACTAGGAAAAACTATAGAGAAGAAAGTTCTAAGCTAAAATCGCTTGTCCCAAAATTGTATCCAAAAAAACTTCCTAAATAAAATGTTCAAAATCTTATTTATAGTCGCCAAAAATAAGCCACGAACGGCCATTTGGCGAAGTAAGTTGGGCTCACCGAACCACTCGGCGAGCCGCCCTTTGATCTCTTCCATCGCCTTTTCACCTTGGCATTCAGCATCCTTGAGTTCTGTAAATTTGGGCGATCTATCTTGGCTTCGCGGAATTTCTCGACGATGCGTCAACTACTCTTTTTTGTCGCTGACTTGGTTTCTTCC
This sequence comes from Solanum gracilifrons, assembly GCA_029582605.1. Taxonomy (NCBI): domain Eukaryota; kingdom Viridiplantae; phylum Streptophyta; class Magnoliopsida; order Solanales; family Solanaceae; genus Solanum; species Solanum gracilifrons. The sequence goes on along the minus strand of JAJOOH010019113.1, from coordinate 12,984 downwards.
CTCAGGGCTGGCACGCTGGAACTTTAAGCGGTAAAATTAGTCATTCAGTGATTCGCCAAACGCTCTTGGCGATCACCAGGATTGCCTTTCTTTAATTCTTCAGTTTGTTTTGTTCCTTTTTGCCTGTTAGTGTCGTTGCTTTGTTCCTTAATCCTAACCTGAAAATCAAGGATTTAACATCAGTTTATGGCAAAAGTTAAGCATTTGAGGACACTAAATTTATATAAACAAATCCCCAAATGAGTCTAAATCTCAGACTCATCAAGATCAATATTGCCTCCATTCACTTGGATACAGTTCCATGCTTTGTTTCTAGAGAAGTATGTGCCTCGGACTTTGAGGGATCGCAAGAAGGATGAGTTGATGGCCTTGGAGCAGGGTCTTATGATTGTAGCTGCTTATGAGTCTAAGTTTCATGCCTTGTCCAGATATGGTACATAGTTGGTGACTACAGAGGAGGAGAGGATTCGTCTATTCGTCAAGTAATTGAACCCCGAGTTACAAGTATTGTCTGTTTATGCATGTAGGGGAGCAGTGAAGCCAGACAAGGAGATTGCCCGTCAAGATAATAAGGCTCAGTTTTATGCCTTTCCGGGCAAGACCGAGGCTAAGGCGTCTGATGCAGTGATCACATGTACTCTTCTTATATTTGACCGGATCGCTACTATTTTGTTTGATCTGGGTTCTACTTATTCATTTATGTCAGTTTAGTTTGCCTTAGGATTTGATATGGTTTGTGATGTGCTTGATGCCCCAATCCATGTTTCTACCCCAATTGGAGAGTCTGTCATAGTCACCCATGTCTATTATTCTTGTGTTGTCCTATTTATGGGTTTTCAGACTTGTGCTGATTTGGTTATTCTGGATATGACTGACGCTAATATAATCTTAGTCATGACTTAGTTGTCCCTCTATTATGTTGTGCTTAACTGTAATGCTAAGTCTGTGACTCTAGAGATCCTGGGTAGGGAAAAGTTAGAGTGGGAAGGGGTGTACAAGCCTAAGCCACCTAAGTTCATATCTTTCGTTCGGGCTAGGAAACTAGTGGGTCAGGGGTATTTGGAATATTTGGCTCATATTTGGGATGTTGATGTTGAGTCTCAGTCTGTTGAGTCTATTCCTATAGTGTCTGAATTCAATGAACTGTTTCATACTGATTTGCCTGGTATGCCTCCGATAAGGATATAGATTTCTATATTGACTTGGAACCGGGTACTCGCCCCATTTCCATTCCTCTTTATCATATGGCTCTGGCATAATTTAGAGAGCTTAAAGCTCAAATCCAGGAGCTTCTTGATAAAGGTTTCATCCGCCCTAGTGCTTCCCCGTGGCGTGCTCCTGTCTTGTTTGTTAAGAAGAAAAATTGTAGTATGAGGATGTGCATAGACTACCGACAGTTGAATAGTTCACCATTCGAAATAAATATATGTTGCCTCGAATAGATGATCTCTTTGACCAGTTTCATAGGGTGCATCAGTTTTCTCTAAAATTTATCTAAGGGCTGTTCATCAGCAGTTAAAGATTAGTCCTAATGATGTACCCAAAATGGTGTTCAAGACCCGCTATGGGCACTATGAGTTCTAAGTGATGTTGTTTGGGTTGACCAATGCGCCTACAGCCTTCATGAGTTTGATGAATGGTTTGTTCAAACCATTCCTGGTTTCTCTTGTTATCGTCTTTATAGATGACATTTTGGTTTATTCAAAGATTAAGGAAGAGCGTTTCGACCATCTTTGTATTGTTTTGGGTGTCCTTGGAAAACAAAAGTTGTATGCAAAATTTTCCAAGTGTGAGTTCTGGTTGACTTCAGTTGCCTTTTTGAGGCATGTGGTTTCAAATGAAGGGGTAATGGTAGATCCCAAAAAGATCAAAGCAGTCAAGAACTGAGTCTGGCCTAGCTCTGTGACTAAAGTTAGGAGATTCATGGGGCTCACCAGCTACTATCGACGGTTTGTGAAAAAATTTGCTTCTATCGCCACACATTTGACAAGGCTGACCCAAAATGAGGTGCCTTTCGATTAGACTGAAAAATGTGAAGAGAGCTTCCAAAAGTTCAAGACTCTTCTAACCACAATACCTATTCTGACACTGCCAGTGGAAGGTAAAGATTTCATTTTTTATTATGATGGTTAACACTCGGGCTTGGGGTTGTTTTAATACATGATAGAAATGTCATAGCTTATGCATCGCTGCAGCTAAAGGCACATGAGAGAAATTACATCGATAGTATTTGTTCTCAAGATCTGGAGGCATTACCTTTATGGTGTCTAGTGAGAGGTGATTACTGAGAATCGTAGTCTACAACATGTATTCACTCAGAAAGACAAGAATCTGAGACAACAAGGGTGGATGGAGTTACTCAAGGATTATTATGTTACCATCCAGTATCATCCGGGTAAGGCTAACGTGGTGGCAGACATACTAAGTCAGAAGACAGTGAGTATGGGTAGTCTACCTTTCTTGGGTGTGTCCAAGAGACCTTTGGCCAAGGATATTCAAACCTTGGAGTCTAAGTTCATGTTGTTTGGCATTAGAAAAAGGTGGGGTGTTAGCCAACATTGAGCTTAACCTTAAGCACACATTCATTGAGGATATCAAGGCCAAGCAATTTGAGGATGAGAATTTGAATGAGCTCAGAAAGAAGACAATGTCTTGCAAGGCACAAGATACGACTCTTGATGCGGGTGGTGTGCTCAGTTTTAAGGGAAGAATTTGTGTTCCCCGAGTGGATGACTTGATTCAGAAGATGTTGACAAAATCTCATTGTTCGCGATATTTCATTCATCCTGGTGTGAACAAGATGTACCGAGATTTGAAATGACTTTATTGGTGGCCTGGACGAAGAAAGAAATAGCTGAGTTTGTGGCTAAGTGCCAAAACTGTCAGCAGGTAAAGTATGAGCCCCAAGGCCTGCAGGTTTGCTTTAGTTATGAATTTCGTGGTTGGTCTTTCCAAGACCTTGGGGAAGTTTCACTCCATTTGGGTGGTGGTTGACAGAATGACTAAGTCAACCCACTTCATTCAAGTCAGAGTAGACTATAATGCTATGCAGTTGGATAAGGTTTATGTGAAGGAGATAGTGAGGCTGCATGGGGTGCCCCTTTCCATCTTCTCGGACCGTTGTAAGCAATTCACATCCTAGTTTTGGGGAAAATTGCATGAGGAGTTAGGCACTCAACTCATTTTTATCATGGCTTTCCATCCAGAGAGAGATGGGCAGTCAGAGAGAACTATTCAAGTATTAGAGGACATGTTGAGGGCATGTGTGATTGACTTTGCAGGGCATTGAGATAAGTTCCTACCTTTGTGTGAGTTCTCCTATAATAATAGTTACTACTCTAGCATTGACATGGCACCATTCGAGGCACTTTATAAGAGGGGATGTAGATCACCCATTGGGTGGTTTGAGGCTAGAGAAGTGTAACCTTTGGGGGTTGATTTGGTGAAAGATGCTCAGGATAAAGTGAGAAGCATCCAACTAAGCTTCTAGCAGCCCAGAGTCGATAGAAATAGTATGCAGACCCTAAGGTAAGTGACATGACATTTCAGGCTAGTAAGCAAGTTCTTCTAAAAGTCTCACCCATAAAGGGGGTGATGATATTCAGCAAGAAGGGAAAGCTTAGTCATTGATACATCGGGCCATTTGACATTCTTGACTGTGTAGGGCCAGTGGCTTATAGGTTGGCTTTACCGCCTAGCCAATCTGGAATCCATCCAGTGTTTCATGTGTCCATGTTGAAGAAGTATCATGGGGATGGAGATTACATCATAAAATGGGACTCTGTTTTGTTAGACATAGACCTTCAGTATGAGGAGGAACCGGCTGCAATTCTTGATCGCGATGTCCAGAAGCTAAGGACCAGAGAGATAAAGTCTATCAAGGTTCAATGGGAGCATCATCTGGTTGAGGAAGATACTTGGGAAATTGAGAAGGACATGCGAGACAAGTATCCCCAGCTATTCAACGATTTAGGCACTACTCTACTCTTAGCCAATTCTCCTAGTTTATCACTCGGGGACGAGTGATGGGTAAATTGGTATCTATTGTAATGACATGTTCTTGTCGTTATGGAAATGCCAATGGGGAAGGAATTTGGGCCAGAAAACTTCTTAGTAGTGACTTTAAAATTTCTCGCCTAGGTCAGAATTGGACGAAATCTGAGTCAGGTAAGGTCTAGGGAAATTCGGTAATGGATGGGGGATTTAATTATGATTTTGATCACGTGAGTGGATAGCCAAGACGTTATGGAGACAGTATGGCTTTACAGAATCAAATACGGGCGAGTAGAACTCCCAGAACTTATCTTGGCGTGAATGGGTAGTTTTAGAACGTCAAGGTTTGAAGGTGTGTTGCAAAATAGGAACTTAAAACTCAAATTCTGAGTTTCTGTCTCCATGAAAACAATCGAGGTGGGGTAAATTCTGCCAAGGCTGGGCTGCTGTGGCGGTATGGGGCCGGGTGTAGCGGGTCTGTCATGACTTAAACTGGGAAAAACCCCGAAAAATGTTATTTTTTGCAAAACCTCGTTCTTAAGAGCTAAGGGACGACCTAGGGTAGTTACTCATCAAATTTCCACGAATTCTCGTGCCAAAGGTAATTTAATTACTCCCCTAATTTGTATTTCGATTCTTAGAACTTAGAACCCTTGTTAATTATCGTTCGGGAAGGGTTTTGGATTGAAGTTGATGGTGGGAAAAGACCAGGTTGAGCATTTGGATCCTGTGTTTGGCCTTGGGTTGATATTTCTTTATAATCCGGGTATATTAGTCCTTGTTTATTAATCCTTGCATTAATTAATTGTTTTAGACCAAGAAAAAGCTGCAAGACTCCGAAAAAGGAAGGCTTAAGTGTCTTATGAGTATTTAGGCTTGGGTTCGAGGTAGGTGATGGTTCGACTTCTTATTGTATTATATATGTCTATTAATTGCTCTATTGTATGCATGCATGTATGTGAATAAGGAAACATGAATCGAATCTAAGGAAATAATTAAGTTTGAACTATTACATGCCATGAACTTATTACTTCACAGTGTGACTGTATCCCTTGTTCATTATGGGTATGACTGTGACTGTGGTTGTACTGACTAGATCGGGTGTCACGTTTCAACATATATATTTGACTAGGTGTCACGTTCCGACACATATGTTGGACCAGGTGTCACGTTCCGATACATATATTTGATCGGATGTCACGTTCCGACACATATATATTGGATTGGGTGTCACGTTCCGACACACTAACAGTTTGAGTGTGGGTTTGATGAGAGGACCATTTTTTATTATTACATTCATATCTACCTGTTATTGATATTGGGGAATTGTATATTGCTCCTAAAATGATACTTGAATTATGCGTTCTATATATGTGTGTTTACTGTGTTGTAATTACTTGCTTATATTTCACTTACTGGAGTAGCTGCGTGATCCTACAAGTACACATTGGTTTCATTTACTGATATTGCACTTGCTCTTTCTTTGTTGAGTACATGACATCTTCAGGCGGCTACTGAAAAACCTCAGTTAGGAGATTGACCTAGACCGGATTCGAGGGTGAGCCAGATATTTCAGGCTGCCATGGATCCATCATTAGTTTAGTCCATTCTTTTCGAACTCAGACTATATACTTTGACTCTTACTTATGTTTAGTTTCTGGGTTGGACCCCCCTTTTTCTTAGACTTGTTGGTTAGTAGAGTTTTGGTACAATGACTTTCAGGTCTGGGGTTGAATTACCGCGAGGGTCATGCTTGGTTTTTTTTTAAACTTTCGGAGTTTATGGTAAATCATTATTTAATTCTTCATTTAAACATGCTTCTGTATCTTTAAATGGTTTAGTTTCTTTAATTTTCTTAGTCGGGTTCTGGTAGTGATTCTCCCATCGGAGGGTTAGTGTGAGTGTCAATCACGGCAGTCTGGGTCGTTACATCTCTTAAATAGATTTGTATCAATCTTTGAATTGTACTTTTGATAAACTAAAATCTTAGAATTGTACTTTTGTTGAGTTTGCAGGTTTGTAAGAAGGTGGACTTTCTCAACCGGGTTGTATGTCTCCGAGCAGCCAGAGAGCCCAAGAGGGCCTGTTCATTGTGAGCACTGCTAAGGAGGCAGAGTTCGTCGGGTCAATTTTCAGGTGCCTCGTTTTATGTTAGGAAAATAAATTAAGTCAAATGATTATCACTGTTATTTAACCATAACCTTATCAACTTTGGGGAGGATCATTTTTGGTTGTTAATGGACCAAAAACACAATAATTAAAGGCAAGAAAATTACAAGATGACAACAACAACCAATTGAAAGGAAAATAATTGAACTACATCATAGTATCTAAGCAATTACTTATACATTGGCAAGAAAAAAGGGATACATCTGGAGAATATTTTTATAGACATCTGTAAAATTTTAATTTTGTCGAATTTGATGTCTGTGATTAGACTCTTAAGAAACGTTACTCTGATTAACGTTTTAGCTATAAAACGTATCTCATGGTAAAGAATTATATAAAAAATTATTGACAGAAACATATTGTGCTTAAAACGTTACTATTAGTTAGGTTTCTTTATTTAACGCCATCAACGATTATATTTTACGCAATTGATTTTTTTTGAATAAAATATAGCCTAAAACGTTACTGAGAAATACGTTTATATTACTTTTGTAAAATTTCCAAAAAAATATATTATTTTGGTGAATCAGTTTAAATAATGACTTACTTTGGTCAAAAATTCTAAAGTTAATTGGAACAGCAGAAAAAGATGAAAAGACTTAGATAACCTTATTTTAGATTTTACAATGTTTTCCTTAATAATTTTTCTACCAAATACTAATAAATGCAATAACTTTTCCTATTTCCCAAACTTATTGAACAACTAAAATTAATTTATCAACAACTAATTTAAGGGGTGTAAAAAGTTTCTACATATTTATGGGTATTTTATATGTGTAGCAAATTATACAATTTATATTTTTATTAAAGATGTTTGTGCCTTTACTATAACAAATTTGAGTGCACGTATGACGTTTGTATCATGTAAATAAATAATATATATAATAGTTTAAATTTATTTAAATATAATAATAAATAAAATTACTTAATTGGACGTTATATTAATAATGCAAGTCATCAGATAGGCATAACATAGGAGTGAAAGACTTTAATATTAATTTGTTATTGTCTTGGGTAGTTGTTAAATAGGATTTCCACATATTAATTATATGATTTCTATAATGTGTCATGTCTACCATATCTAACGTGTTTTGATCTTTGACTGTTGTATTTGAAATATTTTCATAAAGAAATTAATTTTTATTTAAATATGTAGTTTAAATTTATTTAAAACAATAATTAATAAAGTTACTCAATTAGAGGTCCCAGGAGAGAATCTTCATACAACGGTGGGTTCGATGTGTATTCTTTTTATAGATAACTTATGTAATATTGATTTTGCTTACAAAAAAATGTTATGTTGCGGTTCAAAAAGGCTTGGCACCTGAAATTTGTGAATTCTAATACGTCTTTGAGAGGTCATATTAATAAAACAATATTAGTAATGATTTGTAAGTTATCATATCCAGGTAACATATGAGACACATGACTACAATACACTCTTTGGGTTGTTGTTAACTAGGGATATCACCTAATTATTTAAATATGTAGTTTTTATAACATAATAATTAACAAATATGCAAACTACAACATTAATGTATAACTATCTTGGGTTGTTGTTAAATAGGATCGACACTTATGAACAATATAATTTTTAGTATTTCTATAATGTGTCGATGTCTACCAATTCTAAAGTATCTGGAGTTTCGATTGACGTTATTGAAATATTTTTATATTATATTTAAAAAAATATTTTTATATATATTTTAAATATTTTGAACATAACAATTACTACAATTCCTAACTAGAGCTAATATTAATAACAAATATAAGAAATGATTCACAAATCATCCAATTGGCATAACACATGTAACACCTCGGACTTCGAGAAATGGCTAAAAAGGGAAACCGAGCAAGTCGACGAACCCAATATGGACCATGGACCCTTCACGGAACCTTAGGTAGCCCGTTTAGGGGACCACACCCTGTTTTGGGCATCGTTAAGGACTGCCCAAAGGCATCCAAGGTGAAGGTCACCTAGACAAGCCACTAAACGGCCCGTGGTGACTTGTTTGGTCCATTTAGTGGTCTATACAAGTCACCCATAAGATTTTGACATTTGGCTCAACTTCAAATGATCATATCTTGCAACAAAAAATGAAGTGGATGTCCCTGACCTATCAGATTAAAGGTCTCTGAGTCCTCTTTCTAGTGCCACCAAGTTTGCCTCATTTCAGGTTCGGAGTAAGAGTTATTCCCGTTTTAGTGAACCCTGTTGAGTAGGTGAACTTGACGACCCACTAGATGGACTGTGAAGCATTACACGGCTCGTGAAACATTAAACGGCCTGGGATACTACCTATTTTAGGCACCTTTTTGATTTTATAAGTTGGAGTCATTTTGGTCTTTCCACTATGCATTTGGTACATAAACTATGTCGTTTTAACCCCCTATTCTAAGCCTAAATTACGTCATTTCACACCAAATTAAGGGCTTAGAAAGTGTTAATCAGTTGTATTACGTTCATTAACACTTCAAGACATTAGAGCAAGGTTCCAAGAGAAGAAAAGCTAGGGTTCAAGTGTTCTTCAAATTTCTTCGAATTCGCCAAAGAACTTAATTCTTCCAGGTGGCTATCATAGTGCTGGACTAGTTCGTCCTCACGCCCTACCTCTTTTTTCAATTCAGTAAAAAGTAATTTATGGTTCTATCTTTAGATTTTAGTATTCTTGATATGAGTTGATATTGAGTTCTGAATTCTTGAGTTGTTGATTATTGAATTCCTATTTCTAATCATTAAATTGTCATACATTATGTATTCTGATTATTGAGTTGATCGTTCATGACCATTTTTGAGCATGAACCCTATTCTTGAATATTTAGTGAATTCTTATTGAGAATCTTTTAAACAAAATATTATTGTTTAAACTAAGTTTTAAGGAAGTAAAGGCTAGTTTGAGAAAGAGTATAAGGGAACTAAGTATTTCCCAAATGTTTCATATTTGCATGATGAAAAAGAGTAAACCTTTTTTGAGAAAAGTTAAAATAGTTTTCAGAAAGATTAAGTATAGAGCAATAACCTCTTAAAGAGGCCCCTTTTGAGTAATTCTCTCAACCTAGAATGTATTTTTACATTAATCAAAGAGAAATATTGTTTTCTAAATGAACAATGAGTTTCAGAGATAGTTCAGAGCAGTTACGTCTTTTAAGAGGATAGTTTGAGCAATTATCTTGAACCATAGAAATAATAATATTTTTCTATATTGAGAAACACTAAATATTATTGGGATTAGTATTGAGTAGCGATATGGGGGAGAGAGTTCAGACAACTCATAGCCCCCATAAATCATGTCTTGCCCACGTGGATAAAAGATCATACCTTTTAGATGAATCCTTAGTGCCTTTGGGCAGAGCTTTGTGGATCAACTAAGTTGAGGTGTTCTACATCCCAACACGATATAGGAGAGTTTTGGCAGCGTGAAAAAGACGTTGTATCATCACTTAGCTCATACTGATGTTTGTCAGTTAGAGAATCTCCCAATAGAGTTAAATTTTATTTTTATATATCACTTATCATGTTAAAGTACAGAGAATGAGAAAGTATTTTGTAATGTTAAATGGTTTAATTCCTTCAATTATTTACATTTAGTTGACTTTATGTTATACCTATTGCAATCCTTCCCTTCAATTATTTCACCTTGGCTATATTACATACACATACATTCAATGTGATGATGTCATTCGACTTGCATCTTTTATGATGCTGATGCAAGTTTTCAAGATCATCAACAGTCATTTCGTTGAGATCACTTTACGCATCATATATCTTTGGTGATCCTCCTTACTTTCCGGAGGATTTCACATTTATTTTATGTTATTGTTGAGTTGTCATGGGTCTTGTCCCGACATAAATCCTAGTATTAGAGGATTCATAGATAGTTAGAGTTATGAGTCTCTTAGTATGTTTCTTTCTGTTTTGAGATCTTGAGAACTATTACTTATAATTTACTAAGTATTACTAGACATTTAGTTGAGTTAAGTTTAATTGAGACTATTGAATCTTATTATGTAGTTAAAACTTCTTTATGGTTGATTAAGTCTTCCCCTAAATAGTTAGTCATGCCAAGGGTTCGCTTGGGGATCAGAAATGGTACTCAATTGCCGGCCACATCCAGCGTGTAGGCTCGGCGCATGCCAAATTTTGTTTCAGTATATAGAGTTCAAAAGTCCTAGGGTGTCTATGAAGCTTTGTTGGTAGATTCTGTCACGCCCCAAACTCGAGGGGCGCAACTAGCTCCTAATGCCAAAACTCAGGCCTGAGCCGACCCTACTGAGCCATTTGCTACTAGCGCATGGCAGCCACAGAACAGACAAGTATATCTCGGCTAAAAACTACTCCCTCGGCTGGCAAGACCCCTATCAACTGATCTATAAAAGAAACAGCTATTCCCAGGAGATCATATAAATAAATAACCAACTAGCATAGAAGTCCAGATTGGGCCGTCGAGGCCACCATGATATCTATACCAAAACTAAAAGCAGGTATATATCAATACAATACATCAAACAGCTCACAAGCTTCAGCAAACCAACAACAAGGCTAGTATGGCCATAACATAGCTATACACCCCACACACAAGTCTGCAAGACTCTAAGGGTAGTAAAGATTAGCGGTTTAGGGGCCCAGCCTGCCCATAAAGTTATATACAACAAAAAGTAACAAACCTCCCAACTCTGGCAGCTCCGGAGGAAAAGGGCTAGCCAACCGGATAAAAGTCAATCCTGCTGCTGAGGAGGTCTACTCGGTCATCTGTCAGGACCTGCATGCATGAATGCAGCGCCCCCAAGGCAATGGGGCGTCAGTACAAAATAATGTACACAGTATGAAAGGCAATAGACTATGATGAGGTATCCTGATATACTGGAATAATCTGATAAATAAATCAAGTATAAGATAAGTGTACTGACCTGCTCCTAAATCTAAACTTATCAAAAATAATAAAACAACAACCTAACCAAGACCCCATAGGCTCGGCAGGTACAAATAGCACACAAGACCACCTACTCAGGCCCCCATAATCCCGAAAGGTGCCAATCATCCTATATATCCCTATCGGTAGTCCCCTAGCTCCGTAGGCAGTCACATAGCCCTCTTAGGCATTAATATTGCCCCAGAGGTAGCACATAGCTCTCTTAGGCATCAACATAGCTTATATACAACTCATTGCCCTCTTAGGCAACAACATGGCCCTGTAGGAAGCACATAGCCTTCTTAGTCATCAATATAGCCCTATAGGCAACTCATAGCCCTTCTAGGCATAAATATTGCCCCGTAGGCAACTCATAGCCCTTTTTGGTATCCATAAAGCCCTGTAGGCAAAACATAGCCCTTCTAGGCATAGATCACATTCCTGCAGCTAACCACAAATGCCCCAAGGGAAACAATAACAATCCAATCGCTAAAAGCAAGCAATTTAGTTATAAGCAACCTATACAAATAGCCTTTAAGTCATGTCCAACATAGGGACGCTACTAACTGAATAAGAATCCCGACAAGGGATGATTATATCAACTCGAGCAGCCAACAATCAACAATCACGACTACAAGTATATCAAGGATAACAACCCAAATACATTGCTTCTAAGCTTTAAGGAAACATGCCGAATGTAGGGAATAACCTTAACATACCTTTTTCGCTGAATTCACGTGTCCTAATAACTTTATTCACAACCCCTATTGATACTACAACAAGGCAGGATCATAATCAACACAAAAGAATAGAAGATATAACGAAAATCCGATAAAAGATATGTATTTCCGTCGCAAATTGTTATTTGCGACTTATCAAAGCCAGAGTCGATGAAAGAAGGGTCTTACCTTGATTATAAGTTTGTAATACACCTCAAAACTTTAAAGTATACCCAAACCCCTGCTGTCCACACACCAAAGTACGATATGCTAGGAAATTGATAAAACAAATTATACCATGTTGACGAGCTCAACGCGTAGAACAACTTTTGTCAAGGACTTAAGTGACGAAAATCAGTAACTTGGCTTGTCCTAGAAGTGGGTTTTGTAGGTTTTGTGAGTTTTCTGGTTCTTCACTAAGGAAAATGAAGGAAAAATGAAGAAAAGTCGAAGAAGATGATATATATAAGGTTCCACAGACCTAGGGGACCCACTCACCTCCCTGCTTGTGCAGTCTTGCGAAAATCCGAATATCTCTCCATTCTGAAGTCGTATGAATGAATGGGTTGATGCGTTGGAAACTAGACTCGTAGACCTTCGATTTCATAGGTTGCGGGGACCATAAACCATTATATATTGGGAGAAAACGTCCGAGACATTTGACCCAAATTTCAGACAAATCTTTAGAAAGGAATTTACAGTAACCTTCGCCAACTTTTATTTTGCCACTTACCTAACTTCAAAACTTGAGATACAACACTTGAACACTTAAAAAATCACATAACACATCATTCTTAATTTATTACCCACCCTCCTGGTCTTACCACGAAGATACGAGTCAATTTATACGTTTTGAAAAGTCAGGGTGTTACATCCATCCCCCTTTAGAAACACCCATCCTCGAATGAAAAATCTGAGTCACATGGTTCAGTCCTTCGGAGTTGCCAAAGTTTAGGCAGTGTATCCTTTATAGATATCACTATCCAAGAACCTGAAATGCAAAATTTCTAACCTAGGCGTCTCACATGATGGCATAAATAGCTAAGCACGATAGCTCCACCATAACAGTGCGAGCAGATATACAACGACAACCACAATAATAATAAGAAATAGTATATATATATATATATATATATATATAAATCAAATAGGTATCTTACCTTACTGCCTTAATATAAACTGATATGCCATCA
>JAJOOH010019109.1:0-10596 GCA_029582605.1 Solanum gracilifrons | reverse complement strand
CGGGTGTTTGGTTCCTTTGATGCCATCACGTCCATTCCTGTGGCACTCTAAGGTAGTAAGTAGTCCATGTATTCCTCCTATATGAGATATCCTCTCAAGAATTGTGCCTAATGTCTTTCTGCTCTCCTTAAGAACTCCCTCTACATTAATGAGATCCTAACCATTAATTAAATCATAAACCATATATACATACCTTATCTCGGGTGAAGTGGGTCCTAGGAATGAGGAAATTGCAAATTATGTGTAGCTAGACTCCATTCAAGTGAGCAAAGGGGAAAGTGTGATGGGTCCCTTCACTTGGTGGCGGGTCAACCTTGCGATTGATCTCGGGCCACATAGTATGTGTAAAATGAATTAGTATGGAGGACTTGCGTACCGGATCTGCTATTAGTGCATGCAGAAGATCACATAGTGCTCCAAGTTTGAAGGTGAGAGTTTGGCCTCAGATGAACACTTTATTGCTTCTTATTCGAGGGGGGTTCCAATTCACTTACTATTTTAAAGTTACATTTGTCGGGATCATTGAAGATAAAAGTATAATCACAATGCATGTATACTAGCAATGATAGTGGGAATCTCAGCAACAAGGCTCTCTCTGTCCGCCCTTTCATCTGGGTAGTATATATCTTGCCTTTTTTTTTCTTCTTCTACTAAACCATTCTATACTTTCTTCCCTATCAACGTAACAAATGCCAAATTGTCGTCTTAAACCATATAGATGTGGGTTGGGTTGTAGGGCATGTCTTTTTGGGGGTTTCTTCGATCTGGAGGGGACTCAATTACCTTGTTGTGACTCATTGTACCTGAGAATGAAAAACATGTCAAATTCTAGTTTAGATAACTAGCAAAGTAAGGTTCTAACTTTTGCTAGCATGGTACTAGTGTAGTTAGTTAGGTACTCAAGACTTCCCTAACTATTTTTTATTAATCCTAAGTAACCATTTTCAACAGTTTGGAGTAGTTTTTATCAACCCATCAAGAAATTTCATAATTTAGGTCTTAGGGTGGCCTTAATCTCACACTTTCTAAGTATTTTCATCAATACCCACTAATTTAAAATAGAAATTCAAATGTACAATGTTAATTTTGAATGAATTTAAGGCACAATTGAAGGGTTTAGGCAAAAAGAATCCTGAAACAATAAAGCAATCTTAACAATAGAAACATACCTTGATGCTTGTACAGTAGATTGAAGAAGAAAATTTATGAATTTGGGGTGTGCTTGCGATCATGTTCTTGAGAGAAAAGTGATCAGTTTGTCGGCAACATGGGTAAGTAAATAAGGAAAAATTAAAATAGGGGTTCGGTTGACTCATAAATACTAAGTGAAAATCTAATAGACCCACATCCGGCATGGAATGAGGTTTATCATCGACCTTGGTGGTGCACACTGCAAGGCCCAACTCCTGTTTTTCTCAGTATCTGAACTTTAGTTCAAAGATAGTCGTGGTACAAGCCTCTACACACAAACATGCATGGTGTCCATAATACGAGGCTCAGTGCATTTACTTGAATTTTTTTTCTTTTTCCCATGCTTTCTTCTTTGCTCGCTCAATACCTAAAACCTGCAAATTACCAAGTATAACGGTTAGCAGGGTGGGTGCATCCCACCAAGAGCCTTATTTTCGATCGTGGCACAACTCGTATTTTTTGTCCTAATCTATTGCAAATATTGAGTTGCCTCTCGAGCAACGTTTTATTGAACATCACAACATGATGATACTTTAACCTTATATGTCGATCCATGGATTAAAGGAGGAGCCTCACAAAAGTGGCATGCATACACATAACTTACTTCTATTTTACCCTTATGAAATTGGCATATCACTCATGACCATACCGGGTTACATTATTTAACACTTTTATGACCTTCTCCTTCGACATCTCTCACTACAATAATCGATTGTTCTTGATCTATTGGATTCAGTGATATTCAAAATACGTCCAGAATAATTGACTCATTCAACTCATGATCCTAATGTGTCCATAGTCTTCTAAACTTTCCCATGCATTCGATAGTAGCTAGCCACTCTCCAGTTGTAGTTGTTTGTAGAACAAGATGCTATTGACAACTTGCATTATTCCAGCTACTAAACTCCACTCGTGAATGAAGATATATGGAATTGTTTTCGGTCATGAGTCAATCTCCATGTTTTGAACCATGCTTCCACTTCACCTATAAGATAGTACACAAACATGTTAAGTTTTAACATTTCGTCAGATGTTTAACACAAATTCTCATAAAGTGTCTCTACTGTTGGAGTGATCGCTCTCGCAAGGGCTGCAGAATAACCCTAGACTCTTGAGATCCCTTTAAATTATGTCTTGTAAAGAAAGCAATGGTACTTTGGGTTTGTTAGCTTCTGATTCTAATATTATGTTCTTGCATAAATCCCCACAGTGCATTGGTGTGAAAGATGCTTTGTAGACCGTGAAAGTCATATGTTCATCATAGACTCTCATAGGCAGTGACGGACCCAAGATTTTATTCAACTGGGTTCAAATTATAATGAATCATGACAGTAGTAACAATTATCATATATTTTTCTATTTCCATAATTAGCCCCAAAAAATGTTTTGATGTGGTATTTTGAATCTAAAATAAATGACGAAGTGTATATATCACTTTTCTTTTATCACTCAAGTATACGACATCTGTTTTGCTTAGATCCCTTTTTTTCTTATCTAATGAAATAGTACACTGTCTGCCTTAGTAGTCTCAAATAAGGCGTGCATGCCTGCCTCTTTAGTAGGTGATTCACTACCCAAGCAAAGAAAAGACTGGATCAAAAGGGGTACTACGAGTCATCTGTCCCACACATCTAATCAGCTCGCGTGGTTCGCCAGTTTCCCTGACTAGACCAAAAGAGCAATTCAGTCGATACAGAGGTGTGCTTGAAGTGGGGGGAGTGTGATGTCCCTATTAGGTTGGGGCCTTCTCCATAAGGCCCCACCATCAAAGCATAAGCGCCCTCTTGCTACTCATATGCGAGGCGACGTCCCTTGTTCTCTAACCAGGATCACTTCCACACCTATAATGTTCGTGATCGATTCACAGATTTATATAAACTCATATTCCCCTTGTACCTTCGAAAATATGGGTTTTGAGTTGATGTTCAATTTAAAAAAAAAAAAGTAATCAAACAAAACAATAACATTTCATAACAAAAAAATATACCATGTAAACAACTACTAATAATAAGATTGAAATTTTTCACATATCTTCAATTTAAAATGTTGAGAATTAATCTTATTAATAACAGTAAGAATGTAGCAATTTTGAATAATCATAAATAAAATAAGAAAATAATTTAGTAAAATGAATAAATAAATAAAAACACACTAACCCAACCTTCATGTATACCGAGGAAGAAATTTGTTTTTTCACACAACTTGGTATTTTACAGAAGAATTTAAACGAGGAGTTTTGACCAAAGTAATCCAAATATAAAACAGATGAACAAAAGTAATACACATTTTAAAGAAATAATCAAAATAGTATAAACGCTATCACTAGTAACGTTTTACCTATTATTTTATTCATAAAAAATTAACGGACAGTAAGTGAAAAAAGAACAGACGTTAACATAAAACGTTAATAGCAGTAACAAATTTGCTTCAACTTATGTCAGTTGCTTGCATTCTAATTTTTTCTTTTTAATTAAATTTATCATTTTTCTTTATTCGTTTACTTTTAGCATGGATATGAATAATGTCATTTCTTCGATGTTTATGCTTGTTGGCATATGTTAGGATTGTGAAAATATTATGAGTTTCTTTATGTTTAAAGTGGTGTAAATAAAAAATTAATTCAAGGTAAATTTTGTAGTTTTAGATTTGACCTAATTACTAAGATTTTAATTATACTGACTTGATTGTTTAAAATAATAAAAATTACACTGTATTTTATTCCAACCACTTTACTTGTCGTCTTTGTAAAAAATAATTGGTTCAAAATAGTTGTCATTTAAAAAATAAAAATAAAGGTATAGTTAGTTGTTTATTTTCACCATTATCTTAATTCATAAATATAGAGATATTTGGGATAAAAAAAATTAAATTATTTAATCAACACCACTTAAAATTTATCAATATTAATAAAACATTTATCAAATATTTATTTTTACAATTATTGAAATGATTTATTACCACACAAATATATATATAATTTACTTTAAATAAAAAAATTTAAAAATTTAATTAACACTATTTAAAAAATATTGTGAATTAAATATTACAAGTACAACTGCAATCTCTTTTTCAAAAATGTAGTTTTTCATTTTAACGTTATCAACAATAATGATTTATGCTAACGATAGTTGGTTTCCCTGTTTTCTATCCGTTAATTTTTATGAATAAAATAATAGATAAAACGTTTCTCATGGTAGCGTTTATACTATTTTGGTGACTTTTTAAGAATATATATTACTTTTGTTCATTTGTTTTATATTTATATTATTTTGGTCAAACCTTCTTTAAACGAAGTACAATTGCATTTTTTAAAAGCTATAAACCAATTTCAAATAATAAACTTAAATGGAAAACTGATCTAGCACTATAATGGTGTAGATCTATTAATTAATTAACTTCTGGGACCCACCACTAGTGACTTAAAAAAAAACTAAAACGTGTAGAGATTTTGTAAAAAATGAGATTCGATCCCTCATCTTTGTGGTTGAATTGACCCCGCTAAAACCACTAAGCTATGCTTCGACTTAGTGTCTACTGGGTTCATTTTATTTAAATATTCAAATTACATATTGAATTCATACATGTAAGAAGCAAAAATTTTCGACGAAGTGGGTTCAAGTGACCCAACGTAGGTCCGCCCCTTCTCATAGGTATATTCCCTACTCTTACATTAATTAGTGCTCGCCTAGTAGCTAAGAAGGGACGTCCTAAAATGATTGGTATCTTAGCATTTTCTTCAAAGTCTAGAATTATGAAGTCAGTGAGAACAATGGACTTCCCCACTCTTATGTGAACATCCTCAATTATTCCATTTATTAGTGCCAAATGGGATCTATTCGCCAATAGAAAGGTGATGCATGTTGGTTGGACGCCGTTCTCCTAGGCCAAGTGAGAAGGTTATGGATCAACCAGCCCAAGTATACGAGGCCTAAGTCAGTAGGGGAATTGAGAGTGGGTCTGGCAGAATTAGGAAAAGCCATCGAATTAAACAGCCCAATAAAAAGCTACAAGGCTATGTCTTAGGCTAAAGGGGAAAACAAGCACGTGAGAAGCATAGAAACGATAAGAAAAGTCTGTTATATGCAACAACAATATCAAAGTAGTGGGCAAGCAAGAAGTGATAGCATCTTATTTCTTCTAAGTTCTCTCACCTCCTTCTATCTTGTTATTTAGTATTTCTTTCCTACTACAACTGCTGCTCATTGAGAGCAGAACTATCCAATTTCACTACTATATTAGTTCTTCTTGAGTAATCAAATTAAGTGTTGCTATTTTTCCTTTATTTGGGTTGAAGGTTGTTCCAGAGAACATTTTGCATTAAAAATATTTTTCTTCATGCCAAATGCATCCTAATACTTTGAATACTTAATCAAATAATTTGAATTCGACAATTAAAGACGAACATTAAATCTGAATACTTTCAAGCACAACTACAAAAATACCGACCAAAACATTTATTTATCTTAAAATAGTTAGGTATATATTTATTTATTATTAATCGAAAAGGTCATATTGATCTCATTTTATTAAAATCTTAAAAGTTGTTGCCTCTTTTTCTTTTCTTTTTTCCCCTCCTATCTTTATCTTTCTTTTTCACTATGATCAACCATAAAAAATTACTGTAAGCCTATGTACATTGATTGAAGCTCGACGAGAAAATTGAGAACATTATTTAATGAATTTGTGAATAAATAAAAAAAAATGGAAAAGGGCCTAAAATATCCTCGAAGTATTGAAAATGGTACATAACTACCCCTCATCCACCTATTGGCTCCAAAATACCCTCTCATCCACCTATTGGCTCACAAATACCCTCCCCATCCACCTTTGGGTCCAATTTTAGCCACTTCTTTAACGGAGCACCATTTAAAATAATTAAATAATTCTTTTAATTACATGATGCTCAACCATTGGTTGCAATTTAATTATTTAATATAATTTTAAACCCACCCATTTTTAAGTAAACTCGCCCCAATACTTATTAAACCCGCCCTAAAATATTGAGCATCAAGTCATGAATGAGCATCAAAATATATTTTTGATGTCATGACATTAGAAACATGAATGGGCATAAAGAAATCTCGTAGAAGAGCAAATTCAATAAATAAAGCTTAAGCTTTATTAAATTAATATAAATTATAAAAACATACATTATATACATGACAAAATATTTTTTTTTGTTCCTGTGGAGTCATGAGTTGCTAACATAATGTATGTACAGTTCACATTTGTTGATTATCTGATTTTTTTTTTATAATGGTGATAGAATTGTAGTCATATAAATCAAACAGGCAATCACTATGACAAATAAAGAACTTAACGATAATAATAAAATTTTCGTTATATTATATTTTTTACGGCAATAATATATATGTATATTCATAGCCAACATTCTATATAAATAACGCTAAAGACTTTAGCAACTTTGAATGCAATAACATTAACTCAATTTCCACTAAAAAAAATCTATTGTCCATATTTTTTTTTTGTAGTGAACGAAGTCAGAGGTGAATTCAGCTAAACTCAATAGCTTTAGATTTACATTTTGAATTTTTTATATAAATTTCTAACTCAGTATCTATACAATTTGTCCCTCTAAAAGAATCATGGATTTTCTTTGTGATCTAATTATTTTAGATTAATATAATGGTCACACTATAGTACATTTTAATACTTATTAAATCCATCCGACCCAATACAAAAAGAACCCATAGGTTCGATCAAGCGGGTAATGGGTGAGTTTAAAAATTATATTTTAGGGCTGGTTTAATAAGTATTGGGGTGAGTTTAGTTCAAAATGGGTGGGTAATGGGTGAGTTTAAAATTATATTAAATAATTAAATTGCAACCAATGGTTGAGCGCCACGTAATTAAAAGGATTATTTAATTATTTTAAATGGTGCTCCATTAATGAAGTGGCTAAAATTGGACCCAAAGGTGGATGTGGAGGGTATTTGTGAGCCAATAGGTGGATGGAGAGGGTATTTTGGAGCTAATAGGTGGATGAGGGGTAGTTGGGTACCATTTTCAATACTTCAAGGGTATTTTAGGCCCTTTTCCGTTAAAAAAATAAATGAAATTGGACTTTTCTCAAAACTTTCTTCTTTTTTGTTTGTATTTGAATGGAGTACTTTTTGCTTTGTTATTTTGGCGACAATTTTTTTTTTACCAATCTTATATTTATCATGACAAAAATTTAAAATTTCTCTAAATTTTCCTACTTCTTCTTTGTTTTAAGTTGGAAGGATAGCAGTGAATGGAGCTTCTCCTCCTTCACAATCTGATCTTAGATTTTATTTTTCTTGTTTGGAATTTTTCAATCACTTTGTTGGTGACTCCTCCAGCATTAACAAGAACTTTTGAAAAAATGACAATAATAACATCATATGTATTGGGTTTCAATATGTACTCAATGTAATTCATACGTGTAGTTTAAAGATGGTGGACGACTAACTTATGAAGGTAGAGAACCTGTTTTCAGTAGGCTTACTCTTTAGCCTTTGAGATTTTCTTTTTAAAGTTATAATAAATAATCATATGTAATTACATATGAAGTGCCCAATTAAAAAATGACATGTATATATGTAATCATTTTTTTAACTCATTTTTACTTCTCACATGCCCTAAGAGATTTGTGAGCACACTCTCTATGTAACTTCAACAACTAGCAATGTGTTTATGTCATTTTAAAAAATTCATAAAAGTAATATAGAGGACATCCCACCCTCACCCTCCAAAA
Source organism: Solanum gracilifrons (assembly GCA_029582605.1). NCBI lineage: Eukaryota > Viridiplantae > Streptophyta > Magnoliopsida > Solanales > Solanaceae > Solanum > Solanum gracilifrons. The sequence goes on along the minus strand of JAJOOH010019109.1, from coordinate 2,666 downwards.
AAGGAAGATGTATTCTTAAAATTTCACTAATCCCTTTGTCTTAATTTATAGGACACATTTTTTGGTAGATGTTTAGTGACACTATCAATATTAGATCCATATCGGGTTCCACTTGTTTGACAAAAAAAACCACAACAATGTACGTATTCTTCAACTTTCGCTCATCCAGATGAAGAAATTCCATGAAGACGACGAGAGATGCCGTCTGCTCTTTCCGTTCCTTCTCTTTCGGAGTGGAGCACTCCTTTTGCAAAATCTTTTCATATTTCTCATGTTTGGTACACAGTCAAATTGCTTCATATAAATTATGACAAACAAAATAATAATTTTTGGGTATTTGTGCATTTTTCCTATTTTTTATATAATAATCTCTAAAAGGAATGCAACATCATAAACCAAATAGTTTTCAACTGATGTTGATGTAATATACAACACGTACGATAAATTATAGTTGAAAATAAAATGACAATAATGGATAATAAAATATTCAGGTTGAGATGCAGATATCTCGCTGATTTTTTAAGGAGATTCAAACCCAGTACGCATAATCTACACCGACCTAACAATATCACTTTTGACTTGTCCCCTCGAAGATAGAATAGTCCAACAACGTTGTACAACTCAACCAACTCTGAATTAGTTGAAGAGTTCAAAGCTCCACAAAAAGAACACGTTCCTTCAATATATGATTTTTGTATAGTGAATTAGTTGAAGACTTAGAATATTATTCTTTGTCTCAACTCTTTCTTTCACTATACTAATCTCAATATAATACTTCTCATCTTTTTTTACACTTTTTACATATTTGTCTCTTGTAGTATTTCTTGTGGACTCAATACAATGGAAGACATCATTATTTATAGGTGATGAATTCTTCCTTGCAATGAATAGGAAAATTATGGGTAGTAAATAGGGTAAATGCATGACTTATAGGTTATAAGAGTTACAAGACATAAAGATAGAATAATGGATGAAATGAAGAGTTGGTGGTTACAAGAGTTACTAACTACTAATGACTTCTAACACAACTGATGAGAGTACAATATAGTGTTTTCTCCTCATGAGTCTGAATTTACCATTATAATAACGATTTTGTATTCTTTCAATAATATTGGTATTATCACAATTAATCAAAATTAAAAGATTTATTTTCTCAAATTAAAGTGTTTGATATAATAAAATCATTTCACTTTTTCACCAGTTGAAGTTTTTTTTTTTTTTTTACTTCAACCTCCACAGAAGAATTAGCAGTTAACATAATTTTTGTTTTTTTCATTTTCAACAAATAATATCAAGTTTTCTCATCGGCTTTAATTTGCTTGTACTTGCTAAGTACTTCAACTGAAAAAGCATTATCAAGTCAAGTTGTCAGTCACAAATCTCATATTTTTATTAGGCTAGCAAACTCCTTTTTATTTGTAACACCATTTTCGCACAATCAATTGAATCCAAAAGATTGCAAGACTCATACAACTAACAAAATCGTATTTCACAAGTTTTTCAACATTTTGTGACTTGACAAGGAAATTTTCATCACATGTTTTATGTTTTTTTTTTTCATTCCAAGAACAAAATTTATCTCACCATATATTTTATATCAAAATGGCTACTCAACATGTTTTTCATTGTTTCTTTGATAACCCTCATGTTAGAGCCAAAATCACCAAATCATTCCAAACAATCACTTGTGATTTATTCCAAAATAAATATATATACATTTGTAATATTTTTTTAGAGCATTTCTCAAAGATGCAAAAATCACAATTTTACTATTTTTTTCATCATTTCATGAACCCCCTCTATTTTAAGAATTTAAATATCATTTTTTTCATGAAAAATAATGTCACTTTATTCATGAAAATATTAGGTAAAACATTTTTTTCTTTACCTTTTCTCCACTTGAATTGAGCAAGTAGAAAAATATTTCACCCTACATTCTTCTCTTCCATCTCTAAAAGAGAGCGACGTTGAGTGAATGATTTTGAGATTTCCTATTTTGAATCCACTTTTTTTTTTTCAAACAGTAACAAACACATGAATTCTCCTTACAATTGTTGGTGTAATATACCACAAGTACAATAAATTACAGTTGAAAATAAAATGACAAAAATAAATAAAAAAGTATTCAGGCTGAGGCGCGAATAACTCACTCTCTTTAAGGGATTTAAGCCCATTGAGGCATAATCTACACCGGTCTAGTAGTATCACTCTTGACTTGTCCCCTCCAGGATACAAAAATTCAACAACGTCGTACAACTCCAAATAAGTTGAAGAGTTCAAAACTCCACAAAAAAGAATATCTTCCTTCAACATATAATTATTTGTGTATAGTGAATTAGTTGAAGACTTACAATACTATTCTTTATCTCGACTCTTTCTTTCACTACACTAATCTCAATATAATACTTCTCATCCTTTCTTACTCTTTTACATATCTATCTCTTGTTGCATTTCTTGTGTACTCAATACAAAGGAAGACATCACTATTTATAGGTGATAAATTATCTCTTGCAATGAATAGGAAGATTGTGGATAGTAAATTGATAAATACATGGCTTATAGGTTAAAGAGTTACAAGACAAAAAGATAGAATATCGAGTGAAATGAAGAGTAAAGAGTGTTGAGTTAATTCTATTGTTGAGTTAATTATTCTAACTTTATTAACT
>JAJOOH010019108.1:0-15660 GCA_029582605.1 Solanum gracilifrons | reverse complement strand
AAAATCCGACACTAGTGCAAGGAGAAGGGAGTTAGAGTTTGAAGTAGATGATTGGGTCTACTTCAAATGTTTCACCCATGATGGGTGTTATGAGATTTGGTAAGAAGGGGAACCTTAGTCCCCGGTATATTTTCCCTTACAAAATATGCAAGAGAATTGGCAATGTAGCTTATGAGTTAGAGCTACCACAAGAGTTAGCAGCAGTTCATCCAGTGTTCCGTATCTCAATGCCGAAAAAGTGTATGGGAGATCCTTCACTTATCATACCAACTAAAGATATTGGTATGATGGACAGCTTATCTGATGAGGAGATTCCTGTTCAGATTCTAGATCGCCAAGTTTGCAAGTTGAGGACTAAAGAAGTATCATCAGTTAAAGTTCTTTAAGGAATCAATTTGTTGAGGAAGCTACTTGGGAATCAAAGGAGGATATGAAGAAGAGATATCGACATCTCTTAGAGCCCAGATAAATTCAAGATCAAGGTACTAATTCTCTTCTTAGTATTTTTTAAATTGACATGTTTGATGCATTAGATTTGTTTGTTGGGTGTTTTAGATGAATATTAGATGTTACGCCCTTAGCCTACTAAGAATAGTCACATTCGAGGATGATTGTTTCCAAGGGGGAGATATAATAACACCTCGCTATTTAAAAGAATTAGAAAGATCTAGAATTAGAAAGAGTCATTTTGGGAAAGAATGAAAACAATCTAGAAAATTGGTCAAGTTATCTTAAGTTTGAGTTTTAGGTCAACTTGAAATGACCATAACTCCTAGCTCAGGTTGAGTTAGGTGTGCTCCCAGATACCATAGGAAAACTCTTTGAACTATATTTCCAACGCCAGTGAGTTTGCTCAATTCAGAGTTCATATGAGTGAGATATGTCCATTTGAAGTTGGGTAGTCTAGATAAGGAAAGTCAAAACCGGATTTTGGAAGGGTATTTTGGTCTTTTCCATACCCAATTAATTAATTTCGTTTATGGTAATTAAGTTGGGGTCTAAACTGATTGGATTCATTTTACACTATTGAAATTGAGTTAGGGTTTTGAGAGAAGAGAAAAGAAGAGGAGAAAACAGAAGAAGAAGCCAGGAATCGTCAAGTTCTTGAAGTTAAGATCGTGGATTTCTTCAAGGGGTGGTCCCTACGAGGTATGTGAGATCACATAGCGTTGGGTTAGTTCACCCACGCGCCAAGCATGATTCAATTTAACGTAATTGTCTTCTTGAAATAAAAGATTATGAGTTATTCATGAAATTTGTTCTAGTTCTTGTGGGTTGTTGTTATTGAAGTTGTTGAGAAGCTTCTTGAGTTTTATTCAAGAGATTAGGGGTTGTTTTGAGTATATTCTTACATATTTTGGTTATGTAGTCGAATCTAAGTGTTTGGGAAAAGAACCAATTGAATCTAGAGGGTTTAGAGTTGAAAAACGAGCAAGAAAATTTGTCAAAAACCTGGAGAGGGGGCTGGTGCGCCGCGCACTCCGAGAGCTCTAAAGGAAACTCTAAAGTTTAGGCTCTGGGGTGCCGCACCATCCAGCGTGCCCCAATCCACATTTTCAAGCTTTTCCTCTGGCAGCCCGCGCCACTCAGAGCGCCAGGTCTTCCACCTTTGCACACTTCTTTCCGTTTGAGTTCCCTAGCAACGTACCTATTTTTCCTAATCGATTTCTACACACTAAGGTACGTATAAACATCATGAAATCATCCATAAAACCTTAATCCATAATTCAATTCAAGAAAAGTTTAGAGTCGAGTCAAGAAAAGTTCATAGAGTGTTCCGAAAGACTTTTACAAACATTTTAACTTTGTTTTAAGGCTTTAGTTTTGAGTTGAGCAAACAGTAAGAGAAAAGTTCATTTTCTTCAAAAGATTATACGGGATCTAGGTATTCCCAAGATTTTAAAATGTTCACATTTAAACAAAACTGGAAACACCGATTTTCAAGAGAGCCTCTGAGCTAGTTTGAGTAATCATCTCGAATCACAGAAAGAGTTTTTGTTTTTAAACATATGAGCTGAGTATATTTTGGGACTAGCATTGAGCACCGATACGGGGACGAGTTCATAATAACTCAAGTATCCATAAACCATTTAGCCATCGTGGGTAGAAAGAATCATACTTTTTAGATGATTCCTTAGTGCTTTTTTTTTAGCATAGACTAGTGGATCGACTTAGTTGAGGCGTTCTATATCACGACAAGGTATAGAACAGTTCTGGCAATGTGGGCGAGACGGTGTATAATCACTTTAGCTCATAGTGACGGTTGTCGGCTAGAGAAACTCCCACAATATTATTTTACTTTATATGTAAACTGAGTTGCAATTGTATTTCTTTAATACATTGAGTTGTCACCTACTATTTTAAATGCTTTGTATAAAATGCACCTTTATTGTTGTTTTACATTGCATTTGAGTTGAGTATCCATGATTTGAGTAAAGCTAAGGTAAGTGTTAGTTTCAGATTCCTTTCAAGGTTATGTCATATTTAGTTTTCCCCTCGCATGCTCGTACATTCAATGTACTGATGTCATTTGGCCTGCATTATTTTATGAGACAGATACAGGTAACAAGAATCAACATCCAGCTCCTCGTTGATCCAGTTGAGCAATTAGAGCTAGTTGGTGAACCTCCTTGCTTCCGGAGGATTCCCTTTTTATTGCTTTGTTAGTCAGTTGTTAGGATGATCGGGGGTTTAGTCCCGATATCCTTTTTAGTATTTAGAGGCTTCATAGACAATTAGATATGAGTTCTTTAGTCTTGTATTTCAGATATTTTGCTAAAAGACTTGAGTTGCTAATTTGGTTAATTTGAATGTATATCCTTAAACGTTCTAAGTTTATTTGAGACAGTTGGTTTAAAGTGCATTTGAATCCTTGTATTAATTCTTTAAGTCTTCCTCTATAAGTTAAGCCAGGCCAAGGGTTCGCTTGGGGCCAATAATGGTTTTTGAGTGTCAGTCCCGCTCAGGGTGTAGGCTCGGGGATTGATGGACAAATGAAAATGAGAATTTATTTTAGTAACAACTGACAAGTAAAAGTGAAGAATGAAGTGTTTATTTTGATTCATATTCAAATATGATTACATTGTATTATTAAATATATTATTATATAAAAAAATTAAAAAACAAGATCATTTGGTGTTCCTTACTATTATTTTATGAAAAATTATTTATCTACACATTTTTATTACCGTATTTTATATTATTTCCTACTATTTCAAAATATTATAAAAAATCCTTTTTTTCTTCTTAAACTCCAGTCATCTGGATATATAAATTCTCAATTCCTAAATCCGCATTTCTTTCTTCCTATTTTTTCTCCTTCAATCTCTTCCTATTTTCACTCCCTCGATTTAAGTAGTTACTTCATTACAAATTTGAATTTCAAATTTTTTTCTTTCTCCGGTCAATCGATTTCATTTTCCTCAAACGGTAGTTTTTCTTCTTCTCCAACATAGAGTTCATCACTTTTTGTTTTAGTTTTTCTTTTGATTTTTCATCTTTAACGTCCTAATACATATGGACAATGCTCCTTCTTTTATCTCACAACCCAGACTATAATGATTGACACTCACACTAATCCTCCGGTGGGAGAAGCACTAATACCACCCAACTAACCATAAAACTACACAACTAAATAAAACTAAGGCATTTAACGATACATAAGTAGGTTTAAATGTTAAGGAAAAGAAATAGAGTTCCCATATACTCCAAAAGTCTAACAAAACCAATGCAGAAATAACGTCTAGACCGGAAAGTCAATGTACCAAATCTTTAACAAGAACCATAAGTCTAAACAATAAGGCGTACAACCTCATACTAAACATAAGAAATCTAAAGAACTAGTCTAAGTCAGAAAATTTGGACATAAACAAAAAGAGAACTCATGGCATCCCGGAAGAACTGGCTCATCCTTGAAGTCGATTGATCATTGATCTTCTAAACAAGGTTTGTCAGTAGCTGCTTGAAGATGCCCTGTACTCAACAAAGAAATAGCAAGTGTAGTATCACTACACAACTACAGTGTACTTGTAGGGTCACGCGGCTATTCCACTAAGTGAAACATACATAAGACATTACAACATAATAATAACACGAATGGTACAATGTCAATCATCATTTACAAACAACGAACAATTTCACAATTCTCAAGATATAGAATTATGTCAAGTCAATGGTCCTCGCATGGAACCCACACCTAAACTGTTAGTGTATCGGTATGTGGTACCCGTTTCAAGTTAGTGAGTCGGATCGTGACACCTGTTCCAATATTTATGACGGTAGCAACTGATCCCAGTTAGTGTGTCAGAATGCAACACCTGATCCGTTCAACAAGCCACAATCACAATCACAAACATATTCTTATAATCAAACAATCAAGTCACGATTCATGGTATTCAATGATTCAACTATCATCATTTACGATTTGTGTGATCAATAATGCAACATTCACATACCTACATGCATCATAATGAAGCAAGAACAAACATATATCACACAACATGAAATCGCAACCATCACATACCTCAAACAAACCTTGAATCCCTTAAGAGCCTTGATTCTTCCCTTCCTGGATTCTTTCCGCTTCTTCTTGATCTACAAACAATCATATTAATACGAGAATCAATAAATGATATCTAATTACCTTGATTAAAGTTAACACTATCAACCCTAGATTAAACCCATGATCTCAATATCCAAATTAGGCCTTTTTTCACCATCCAAACAGTTCCAAAACCCTTCCCCATCAATAATCACCTAAGAAACTAAGTTCTACGGATCGAAAAATGGATTCGGAGAGTTAAAACCTTACCTTTAGCCTCAGGAATGGTGGAAAATGGTCAAGAACTCGTCTGGAGTCATCCCCTAGCTCTAAAAGTCGAAAAGTGCAGAATAAAACTTTATTGAGGTTTATTTACGACTTAATTTGAGACTAGCCCGCTATGACAACATTCATCCCGCCACATGGGCCTTACCCTTGCGGGAATCATCCCGCCTTAGCAGCTTGCATAAAAAACAGAGAGCTAAATTATGAGTTTCAAACCCCTATTTCACAACACACCTTCAACCCAGGACACTGAAAAACTACTCGATTGCGCTATGATCGATTTCGGGAGTTCTACTCGGTCGAATTCAATTTTGTAAAGTCGCACAGGTTCTTTAACGTCTTAGCTATCTACTCATGTAATCAAAATCATAATTAGTTCACCCAATTGTTACCAAATTACCCTAGACCTTACTTACTCCAATTTCATCAAAATATGGACTAAGTTGGGAAATTCCAAGTTACTACGAAAAAAATTTCGGCCTAAAATTTGTTCCGTTGGCTTTTCTATAACGACGGGAACCGGTCGTTACAATAGATAACTTTCACCTTTCTAGAATGAATTTCAGTGAAATAATCATGATTGGCATATAGGTGAACGAACCCAATGCTATGAAAGTCTTACATACCTCTTTAGGGATCAACCCTTGGCCAAACGACTTCATTTCCGCAAGAAATCACCAACAACACCTTGACTTTTCTCCTATTTTCTCCTATTTTCTCTTATCTCAAACCCCTAACGTAATTCTTAATTGCGTAAACTGAAACAACTCAGTTTAGACCGCAAATAATTTACTAAAAACAAATTAAATTGATTGGGTAAGAAAAAGACCAAAGTACCCCTTTAAAATCTGGTTCACTTCCTTTATCTAGATTGCCCTAACCTCGAACGGACATATCTTGTTCATACAAGCTCAAAAATTAGCAAACTTGATGGCATTTGAAAGATAATTACAAGACCTTTCATTTGATTTCTTCTTTTCCATCTAACTAATCATGTATTGTGAGTTATGGTCGTTTGAAGTGTACCGAAAACTTACACTTAGCAAAACTTTCCAAACTTACCAAATTTGATCTTTCCAAAAATTAATTTCTTTCTAATTCTAGTTCTTTCAAATAGCAAGGTGTTACAAAGGACTTGAACTGAGGTTAAGGATAATCGTGGAATTGAAGCACATAAAATATGACCAAGGACTTGGACCGACGTTAAGGATAATCGTGGAGTTGAACTACAAAAAATATGAAGAAGGACATGAACCGAGGTCAAGGATAATCGTGGAATTGAACCACATAAAATATGACAAAGGACTTGAACCGAGGTTAAGGATAATCACAGACTTACAACACATGTAGAGGAAAGTCGGTTAGAAATAGGATCAGTTGTCAACTGAGTATCACAGGGACTACCCCCAAACCAAGTGCCATCAATAAATTACTTCGGCCCAAACCGTATCAAACTAGAATCGTCGAGTAGCTTTCGTACCAAGAATTTAAATAAATCGAAATCGATGGGTCAAGGAATTATGGATATAAGTTTCCAAGGGCGGTTTTACTGCCTAACTAAGGCCCAAACTATCAGATTGAAGTCTACTTATCAGTCTACAGGGAGCTAAGCCGTCTGAAGAGATATATGTGAGGTTTCAAGGCTTAATAGCTCTAAAATACGCAAGTCTATGGAAATCACTAGTCTAAACCTAGGCTAAGGCAAAACATGCCTTCGAATATACACACAAGCCATTAAAAGTGCGCACCACAAGGTACGGATGATCATTAAATATATTAGACATGCTTCAATAACTCGGAGTACCCAAAAATTAGAGCCTAAGCCATGGTTTCTACGAATGTAGCATGCTCAACCACCAATTACCCCTAAAATCACACAAATGAACATACAAATGCTAAATCATGCTCAATTTAAGGAGAGGCAACTCGTAGCCTACCTGTAGGCCGACTTCGTGCGCTCCAAATCACGTTGTCGGACCCTTTCCCTTTCGTACGGCCTCAGAATGCCGCCAAACCATCAAAAGTAGAATCACAACGATAATACGAGAGTTTTGGCACCAAAATCATAATTTTCAGAGTTGGACCCAAAATTGAGCCTAAAACGGAATTGTGGGACCCACGATGGTAACCCTTAATTTGACATCTAAAAAAGGGTATAAATGCAATATGGAACTTGTAACCCAAAATGGGGCATAATTCGAGGATCGGATCGAAAGAAATTTGATCGTGCAACAAAAATTCGATATATAGGGAAAATCAAGAAGAGGGAAGCCTCTTTGGGGAAGAAATTACCTCAAAACGTCCATTTCACACTTCTCCGAGCACTCCATAGTGAACTTACAATCCACACGAATACCCAGAACTTTGAATCACCTAAATCGGAGCTCTATAGTTGAAGAAACAAAAACCTCCGTTGAAGAGAAGAGTCAAGAGGAGGGCAACAGCTAAAATCAAGAAAACACCTCAAATGAAGCTTCCGATTGAATCAATGTGTTCCCAGGGGAAAACCACACAATTTGGAGCTTTGAATCACTCAATTTGGAGCTCTATAGCTCAAGATATCGCAATTGAAAATGAGGGCTGAAAGCTGAAATGGGCTTTTAAAAGACGAATCGGGTCGCTAAAAAGTCAAACTTTAGTCGTTAAAATCCGAATTCGGTTCGCTAAAAGGGTTGCACTAGATTTCAGCTTTTCATATTTTTTTAAAGTCTCCGATGAGGTGCTAGGAATTTAATCGGAATCCGGTATGTGCAAATGGACTATGCTACCCTAATAAATTCGATATTCTAGACTCAATGGCGCTGTCAAAATTCCCATGCGAGGTCATTTTGATTGAAAGTGGATCCCACACCCAAATGCCATTTTTAGACAAATTCCATAGAGTGCCTCGGGATTAGATCGGAAGCCTCGGAAGCGAATGAATGGTCGTTCTAGACCAAACTCGACCTTCCAGAACTAGACGAGCTGAAATAATTTTCATCTAAGAGCGTTTTCCAAGAATGTTGACCAAAGTCAACCTTAGGCCAAATTTCGAAGGCTAAAATGCGAAATGATCGTAAACTCATACCGAAGGCCTTGGGACTCATTCTGACCACCCCCTAACCTAATTTGTCCATTCTAGAGCTGATGGAATCGTCAGAATTCCGTTGTGAGGTCGTTAACCTAATATTTTGACTAAAGTCAACTTTTCAAGGTTCAGAACCTCCAAAACAGGGAAACGAGACTACAATCCAAACGTACGACCATGTGACCGAACAGTCAGTGCCAGCAAGTCATTCTTTCAAGAAATGGTTCTTTCTAATTCTACAAACCATGCGACCGAACAGTCGCTCTTTCAAGAATGACTTGGGGTTGGATGGATATTATAGAAGGTTCGTAGAGGAGTTCTTAACTATTTCATCCCCTTTGACAAAGTTGACTCAGAAAAAGTAAAGTTTCAATAGTCTGAGGCTTGTGACAAAAACTTTTAGGAATTGAAAAAGTGGTTGACTACTGCCCCATTATTGACCTTACCAGAAGGTACTCAAGGTTTTGTCATATATTGTGATGCGTCGAGAGATGGTTTGGGTTGTGTGTAAATGCAGAATGGCAAAGTTATAACTTATGCCTCCAGACAGCTTAAGGTTCACGAAAAGAATTATCCAACCCATAATGTAGAGTTTTTTTCCGTAGTATTTGCTTTAAAAATATGGTACTATTATTTGTATGGTGTTCATGTAGACGTATTCAGTGATCACAAGAGTCTTCAGTATGTGTTTAGTCAGAAAGAGCTTAATCTCAGACAAAGGAGGTGGTTAGAGTTACTCAAGGATTATGATATGAGTATCCTCTATCACCCAGGTAAGGCTAATGTTGTTGATGATTCCTTGAGTAGGTTGTCTATGGGTAGTACTGCCCATGTTGAGGAAGATAAGAAGGAGTTGTCCAACGATGTGCATAGACTTGCACGATTAGGAGTTTGACTAATGGACTCCACAGAAAGGGGAATAGTGGTGATGAATGGGGCAGAATCAGCATTAGTGTCTAAAGTTAAGAAGAAACAAGACCAAGACCCTATTATTCTTGATTTGAACGTAAATGTTCATAAGAAAAAAGTAATGGCTTTTGAACAAGGGGGAGATGGTGTATTGAGGTATCAAGCTAGGTTGTGTGTACCGAGGGTGGATGAACTCTAAGAAAATATCATGGAGGAAGCTCATAGCTCCAGATATTCTATCCCTCCGGGTTCCACAAAGATGTATCATGACTTGAGAGAAGTTTATTGGTGAAGTAGTATGAAAAAGGGCATTGCAGAGTTTGTTGCTAAGTCTCCGAATTGCCAAAAAGTTAAGGTAGAGCATCAAATGCCCGGTGGTATGGCTCAGAATATAGAACTTCTGGAATGGAACTGGGACATGATCAATATGGACTTCATCACAGGTTTACCAAGGTCTCGCAGGCAGCATGATTCTATTAGGGTGATTGTTGATAGAATGACGAAGTCAGCACAATTTTTGTCGGTAAAGACTACCCATTTGGTAGAATATTATGCCAAGTTGTGCATTCAAGAGGTAGTCAAACTTCATGAGGTTCCGATATCGATTTTATCAGATAGAGGTGCAAAATTTACTACACAGTTCTGGAAATCTTTCAAAAAGGCTTCGGTTTAAAATTGAACTTAAGTACTGTTTTTCATCCTTAGACAGATGGTCAAGCAGAGCGCACTATTCAGACTTTAGTAGATATGTTGAGGGCGTATGCAATTGATTTCAAAGGGAATTGGGATGATCACCTACCTCTCACTGAGTTCACTTACAACAATATTTACCACTCCAACATCTAGATGGCTCCGTATAAACCTCTTTATGGGAGAAGATACAGATCTCCTATTGGATGGTTTGAAGTTGCTGAAGCTGGGTTGATAGGACCAGACTTAGTTCATCAAACTATGGAGAAAGTGAAAGTCATTCAAGAGAGGTTCAAAACAGCGCAGAGTCGTCAAAAATCCTACACTAGTGTTAGGAGAAGGGAGTTACAGTTTGAAGTAGATGATTGGGTCTACTTGAGTTTTTTACCCATGAAGGGTGTTATGAGATTTGGTAAGAAGGGGAAGCTTAGTCCCCAGTATATTGTCCCTTACATAATATCCAAGAGGATTAGTATTGTAGCTTATGAGTCAGAGCTACCACAAGAGTTAGCAGCAGTTCATCCAGTGTTCCACATTTCAATGCTGAAAAAGTGTATGGGAGATCCTTCACTTATCATACCAACTGAAGATATTGGTATCAAGGATAGCTTATCTGATGAGGAGATTCCTGTTCAGATTCTAGATCGCCAAGTTTGCAAGTTGAGAACTAAGGATGTATCATCAGTCAAAGTTCTTTGGAGGATTCAATTGGTTGAGGAAGCTACTTGGGAATCAGAGGAGGATATGAAGGAGAGATATCAACATCTCTTTGAGCCCGGATAAATTCAAGATCAAGGTACTAATTCTCTTCTTAGTATTCTTTAAATTGATATGTTTAATGCATTAGATTTGTTTGTTGGGTATTTTAGATGAATGTTAGATGTTACGCCCTTAGCCTACTAAGAATAATCTCATTCGAGGACGATTGTTTCCAAGGGAGGGATATAGTAACACCTCGCTATTTGAAAGAATTAGAAAGATCTAGAATTAGAAAGAGTCATTTTGGGAAAGAATGAAACAAAATCTGAAAAATTGGTCAAGTTATCTTAAGTTTGACTTTTAGGTCAACTTGAAATGACCATAACTCCTAGCTCAAGTTGAGTTAGGTGTGCTACCAGATACCATAGGAAAACTCTTTCAACTATCTTTCCAACGCCACTGAGTCTTCTCAATTCAGAGTTCGTATGGGTGAGATATGTCCATTTGAAGTTGGGCTAACTAGATAAGGAAAATCAAAACCGGATTTTGGAAGGGTATTTTGGTCTTTTCAATACCCAATTAATTAATTTCGTTTATCGTGATTAAGTTGGGATCTAAACTAATTGGATTCATTTTACACTATTGAAATTGAGTTAGGGTTTTGAGAGAAGAGAAAAAAGAGGAGAAAACAGAAGAAGAAGCCAGGAATCGTCAAGTTCTTGAAGTTAAGATCGTGGATTTCTTCAAGTGGTGATACCTATGAGGTATGTGAGATCACATAACATTGGGTTAGTTCACCCACGCGCCAATCATGATTCAAATTAGCGTAATTGTGTTCTTGAAATAAAAGATTATGAGTTATTGATGAAATTTGTTCTAGTTCTTGTGGGTTCTTATTGTTGAAGTTGTTGAGAAGTTTCTTGAGTTTTATTCATGAGATTAGGTGTTGTGTTGAGTATATTCTTACATATTTTGGTTATGTAGTCTAATCTAAGTGTTTGGGAAAAGAACCAATTGAATCTAGAGGGTCTAGAGTTGAAAAACGAGCAAGAAAATTTGTCCAAAACCTGGGGAGGAGGATGGGGCGCCGCGCACTCCGAGAGCCCTAAAGGGAACTCTAAAGTTTAGGCTTTGGGGTGCCGCACCATCCAGTGTGCCCCACCATCCGGTGTACCCCAATCCACATTCTGAAGTTTTTCCTCTGCCAACCCGCGCCACTAAGAGCGCCAGGTCTTCCACTTTTTCCCACTTCTTTTCGTTTGAGTTCCCTAGCAACGTACCTATTTTTCCTAATTCATTTCTACACTCTAAGGTACGTATAAACATCATGAAATCATCCATAAAACCTTAATCCTTAATTCAATTCATGGAAAGTTTAGAGTCGATTCAAGAAAAGTTCATAGAGTGTTCCAAAAGTCTTTTACAAACATTTTAACTTTGTTTTAAGGATTGAGTTTTGAGTTGAGTAAAGAGTAAGAGTAAAGTTCATTTTCTTCAAAAGATTATATGGGAACTAAGTATTCCCAAGAGTTTAAATTGTTCACATTTAAATAAAAATGGAAACACCGATTTCCAAGAGAGCCTCTGAACTAGTTTGAGTAATCATCTCAAATCACAGAAAGAGTTTTTGTGTTTAAACATATGAGTTGTGTATATTTTGGGAGTAGTATTCAGCACCGATATGGGGATGAGTTCATAAAAACTCAACTCTCCATAAACCATGTAGCCATCGTGGGTAGAAAGGATAATACTTTTTACATGATTCCTTAGTGCTTTCTTTTAGCATAGACTAGTGGATCGACTTAGTTGAGTCGTTCTATATCAGGACAAGGTATAGAACAATTCTGGCAATGTGGGCGCGACGTTGGATAATCACTTTAGCTCATAGTGATGGTTGTCGGCTAGAGAAACTCCCACAATATTATATTACCTTATATGTAACCTGAGTTGCTATTGTATTTCTTTAATACATTGAGTTGTCACCTACTATTTTAAATTCTTTGTATAAAATGCACATTTATTGTTGTTTTTCTTCTCATTTGAGTTGAGTATCCATGAGTTGAGTGAAGCTAAGGTAAGTGTTAGTTTCAGATTCCTTTCAAGGTTATGTCTTATTTAGTTTTCCCCTCGCATGCTCGTACATTCAATGTACTGATCTCATTGGCCTGCATTATTTTATGATGCAGATACAGGTAACAAGGATCAACATCCAGCTCCCCGTTGATCCAGTTGAGCACTCAGAGCTAGTTGGTGAACCTCCTTGCTTTCCGGAGGATTCCCTTTTTATTGCTTTGTTAGTCAGTTGTTAGGATGATTGAGGGTCTAGTCCTGATATCCTTCTTAGTAATTAGAGGCTTCATATATAGTTAGATATGAGTTCTTTAGTCTTGTATTTCAGATGTTTTGCTAAAAGGCTTGAGTTGCTACTTTGGTTAATTTTAATGTATATCCTTAAACGTTCTATGTTTATTTGAGCAGTTGGTTTAAAGTGCATTTGAATCCTTGTATTAACGCTTTAAGTCTTCCGCTATAAGTTAAGCCAGGCCAAGGGTTCGCTTGGGGCCAACAACGGTTTTCAAGTGCCAGTCCCACTCAGGGTGTAGGCTCGGGGATTGATGGACAAATGAAAATGAGAATTTATTTTAGTAATAACTGACAAGTAAAAGTGAAGAATGAAGTGTTTATTTTGATTGATATTCAAATATGATTACATTGTATTATTAAATATAATATTATATAAAAAAATATAAAAAATAAGATCATTTGGTGTTCCTTACTATTATTTTACGAAAAATTATTTATCAACACATTTTTATTACCGTATTTTATATTATTTCCTACTATTTCAAAATATTATAAAAAATCCTCTTTTTCTTCTTAAACTCCACTCATCTGGATATATAGATTCTCAATTCCAAAATCCACATTTCTTTCTTCCTATTTTTTCTCTTTCAAGCTCTTCCTATTTTCACCCCCTCGATTTAAGTAGTTACTTCATTACAAATTTGAATTTCAAATTTTTTTCTCTCTCCAGTCAATCGATGTCATCTTCCTCAGTAGGTAGTTTTTCTTCTTCTCCAACATACAGTTCATCACTTTTTGTTTTAGTTTTTCTTTTGATTTTTCATCTTTAATGTCCTAATACATATGGACGATGCTCCTTCTTTTATGTTACGATCCAGACAATCATGATTGACACTCACACTAACCCTACGGTGGGAGAACCACTACTACAACCCAACTAACCATAAAAAACACAACAACATCAAACTAAGGCATTTAACGATACGGAAGTAGGTTTAAATGTTAAGGAAAAGAAATAGAGTTCCCATATACTCCAAAAGTCTAACAAAACCAATGCAGAAATAACGTCTAGACCGGAGAGTCAATGTACCAAATCTCTTACAAGAACCATAAGTCTAAACAATAAGGCGTACAACTTCAAACTAAACATAAGAAAACTAAAGAACTAGTCTAAGTCCAAAAATTTGGACATAAACAGAAAGAAAACTCACGGCATCCCGGAAGAACTGGCTCACCCTTGAATTCGATTGATCATTGATCTTCTAAATGAGGTTTGTCAATAGCCTCTTGAAGATGCCCTATACTCAACAAAGAAAGAGCAAGTGCAGTATCAGTACACAACTACAGTGTACTGGTAGGGTCACGCGGTTATCCCACTAAGTGCAACATACATAAGACATTACAACAAAATAATAACACGCATTGTACAATGTCAATAATCATTTACAAACAACGAACATTTTCACAATTCTCAAGATATAGAATTATGTCAAGTCGATGTTCCTCGCATGGAACCCACACCCAAACAATTACTGTACCGGTATGTGGTCCCGTTTCAAGTTAGTGCGTCGGATCGTGACACCCGTTCCAATATTTATGTCGGTACATGGCAACTGATCCCAGTTAGTGTGTCGGAACGCAACACCTGATCCATTCAACAAGCCACAATCACAATCACAAACATATTCTTATAATCATACAATCAAGTCACGATTCATGGTATTCAATCATTAAACTATCCTCATTTATGATTTGTGTGATCAATAATGCAACATTCCCATACCTACATGTATCAGAATGAAGCAAGAACAAACGTATATAACACAACATAAAATCACAACCATCACCTACCTCAATCAAACCTTGAATCCCTTAAGAACCTTGATTCTTCCCTTTCTGGATTCTTTCCGCTTCTTCTTGATCTACAAACAATCATAATAACATGGGAATCAATAAATGATTTCTAATTACCCTAATTAAAGTTAACACTATCAACCCTAGATTAAACCCATGATCTCAATATCCAAATTAGGGTTTTTTTCACCATCCAAACAGTTCCAAAACCTTTCCCCATCAATAATCACCTAAGAAACTAAGTTCTACGGATCAAAAAATTGATTCGGGGAGTTAAAACCTTACCTTTAGCCTCAGGAATGGTGGAAAATGTTCAAGAACTCGTCTGGAGTCATCTCCTAGCTCTAAAAGTCAAAAAGTACGGAATAAAATGTTTTTGAGATTTATTTACGACTTAATTTGCTATTGGCCCGCTATGGCAACATTCATCCCGCCACAGGGGCCTCGCCCTTGCGGGAATAATCCCGCTTTAGAAGCTTGCACGGAAATAGAGAGCTAAATTATGAGTTTCAAATCCCTATTTCACAACACACCTTCAACTCATGACACTGAGAAACTACTCTCTTGCGCTATGATCAATTTCGGGAGTTCTACTCGGTCGAATTCAGTTTCGTAAAGTCGTACAGGTTCCTTAACGTCTTAGCTATCTACTCATGTAATCAAAATCATAATTAGTTCACCCAATTGTTACCATAATTAGTTCTGGCCTTACTAACTCTGATTTCATCCAAATATGGACTAAGTTGGGAAATTCCAAGTTACTACGAAAAAAAATTCGGCCCAAAATTTGTTCCCGTTGGATTTTCTATAATGACGGGAACCGGTCATTACAATAGATACCTATTTACCCACCTCTCGTCCCCGAGTGACAACATAGCAAAAATAGGCTAAAGAAAGAATGGAGTAGTACCTGAATCAACGAACAACTAGGGATACTTGTTTCACATGTCCTTCTTGGTTTCCTAAGTAGCTTCGTCATTTGTACGATGCTTCCATTTAACTTTCATGGACTGAATCTCCTTGGTCCTCATCTTCCAAACATCACGATCAAGAATGGTAATCGGTTCCTCCTCATACTGATGGTCCTTGTCTAACACAACTGAGTCCCATTTTATGATGTAATCCTTGTCACCATGATATCTCTTCAATATTGTCACATGAAATATCGAATGAACTCCCAATAGATTAGGTGGTTAAGGCAATCTATAAGCCACTGGCCCTACACATTCAAGAACCTCAAAGGGACCAATATATCGCAGACTTAGCTTTCCCTTCTTGCCGAATCTCATCACCCCTGTCATGGGTGATACCT
>JAJOOH010019102.1:0-10738 GCA_029582605.1 Solanum gracilifrons | reverse complement strand
ATATAAATTTAATTTTTATTTTCTAGGGAAGGTTGTTGTTGTAATTAACAAGGATATAACTACGTAATTTATATGCTTTTATTTTGGAATCTTATAATATCAATTTCTTGATTTAAGAAGGAGGAGTCAAGAGAGAGTATATTCTTTTTTCGTATATCATGTAAATTATTTTTTGTACTAAATATAATAAATGAAATAGATTGTGATTTATGTTTTTAAAAAAATCTTCTCAATATATTTTTTTGGATTTTATATTGAATTAAAACCTTTGTTAGTGTAACATTCCGTAAATTTCCAAGCTAAGGTTCGGAATCATTCTTTATTTGCGTGTAAAGTTGTATCGGGTGATTCTTAAATTTTTCTTAGGTGTTAAGGTCAATTCATCAGTGAGAGAATGGATTTGGCTATGAATTAAGTTTACAAGAATTCCCTAGGATAAAGTTGAGTTGAAAGTTTCCTTACCAATTAAGTTTTGACATAAGATTCTTCTTAGGTCAACTTCTATCACGAGCCAAAGTAGACTCTAGGCGTAACATGACGCATAGAACCCCGAGAGGCCCTATACAAGCCACTTAGCATACATCGTACAAGATAATAGAATCAAAGACTTTAAAAGATTGCATTTCACACATCAATGAAAGTTTGACAAGCAAAAGGCTAAAATAAGTCCCAAAGTCATCTAGTACATCATAAGGAAAGTGATTGAGATGTAACTCATACATCACATACAAAGTTTGAAAACGTAAATGACATAAAAGCAATAAAAAAATCTTGGACCTCAGATCATGAAGACTTACCAATCTTCAAAAGCCCAAAAGGATCAATTAGCCAGGAGTATGGGAGGTAGTAGCGTCGGACCTTACATTAGTGAAACAATGTAGGCACAAGTACGCATTAGTATATGGAATGTACTGAGTATGATAGCAATGCATAAGAGTTATGAGATCGTGCTAAAAGGACTTTACATGACATGCAATGACCAAACTAAATCATAAAATAACATGTTAGAAAACATAATTCATAATCTTGGTCAATGCAAGCTAAACATATTTAACACACTTATGAAATACTTTAGAAAGTAACCTTAGTTCATTATTGTGTAAATTTTACCATTAATCGACACAAACCATGTGAGCTACAACGTGGAATCTGGTGTCTATCCCACACCAAAAAGAGATGTCCTTACTTGCCAAGGTAAGGACCATAAATTTGAGCTAAAGTGGATCCACTAGCTAGGTCATTTAAGACAAACCTATGGTGGAACATAGTTATGGGATATGGATATTTTTACTAGAAACCCAACCTCAACTAATGGGAGAGCTTCCATCTCAATATCCTCTCGGTGCCAAGTATACATCCCACATAAATGTCATTTAATCATATTTTATCTTATCATCCATGGAAAGACACAATTAGTAAACAATCCAAGCTAGATTTTATTTAGAATATCTCCTTAATATTGATTCAACTTAGGTGAGAAACTGTATGAATCCTTTTGTGAGAAAATCCCTTTCACAATCATGTTTTTAGTAGTATGTGAGAAATCCTTCCACAACAACAAAAACAACATCAATGTTTTACTCTCAAAGCAACCTTGAATCATTTATATCAATTTCATAATGGAACATCCATATCTTCATAAATTCGTCTTACATAGTTCATTAACTTGATCATGTGTTCATAGTAACATATAATTACTTCAATTCATGCATTAAAGATTGGAAACAATCACTTGAATCATAATCGAAAAGGGACCCATGAAGATTGAATAAAACCCAAACTTGAATTGAATTTTTTTTTTACAAAATCGGAGAGGTTTGGAACATTATAAAGGAAAGGACTCCATAGGTGAATACTAACATACCTTAGCAATTAATGCCTACAATCAATGGTGGATTAGAGTTCTTCAAGCCAAACCCTAGCTTTCTCTTTCCTTGGTTCTTGAGGGGCAATTTGGGGGTAATCTTGGAGAGAGTTTAATAATTTTGAAGAAAGGTTTAGAATGTGTAGTTTTTAGGCTTAAGGGACTTATATAGGGCATAGGATTAGGATCAAAATGACCTATTTTAGGCATTAATCAATTAGGGAATAGACTTAAAAACCCTTAAATATAATTATCGACCTATTCCTATGGTTTCGACCTATGGTTTATAGGTCCTTCTACGGACTGTTCTAGTCAATTGTAGAATTGATCAGAGACCCTTAATTTGTTCAATTTTGTACGAACACAATCTATGGTCGTAGGTCCTTCTACAGACCATAGATACCAACCGTATAGCCCAACCTTAAACTTTAAAAATTTCACTAAGTCTGGGAGTCACCTACGAGACCTATCTACCACTTGTACGTGGGATGACGGGTCGTCTTAGTGAACTGTACAAATGGTACTGGACTTGTTTTGAAAAAAACTAATTTCCCCCTTCCTACGGTTGCCACCTACGGTCCGCAGATGGGAACCATAGACACAGTTTGCAACCCAAAAATTCATTTTTCTCCTTTTTTCCAAATTCCAGGTGTTAAAATATCTTCCTCTTGGGAACATTCATCCATGAATGAGACTCAAGACAATGTAAGGAGGGTAGGGGAAGAGATCTAACAGCCCAATAAGAATGCAACTTCATCAACAACACATAATCAAAGAGAAACATCAACTCCATGCTTAAGTATTTTCGAAACATCATTCATAAAATATACATGCAAATCATACTCAAATGTACATAATCATGCATAAATCAATCAAAGCTAAATCTGTATCTCAAAAGCATGTTTTCATGAGCAAGCATGCATGAGGAAATATGATAATGACTAAGACATGAGGATGAAACATGTGGAACTAAATACCTCAAGTTAGAGTGGGGACGGAGGGAAAGAGATGAGGGTATCGGGATATCATATTAGCTGGCCTCCTAAGTAGCACCCTCAACTAATTGATTCATCTGAATAACCTTCACAAAAGCAACTTCCTTACTTCTTAACTTCCGAATTTGCCAGTCTAAAATCTCATCCGGATCCTCTTGATAAGAAATATTCTCTTTAACTCCCAAACCTTTCAAGGGAACAATAGATGTCGGATCTCTAACACACTCCTTCAACAAGGAGGCATAAAATACTTGATGCACAAATGGAAAATCATCAGGAAAATCAAGTTCATACATAACTTTACCCATACGACTTAAAATTTGATATAGTCCCAAATAACGGAGACTAAGCTTTTATTTCTTTCCAAATCTCATTATACCTATCGTTAGTGAAATTTTCAAAGAGACCAATCATTTAACACAAACTCCAGATCTCTACTTCTAACATTAGCATAAAAATTTTATCAAATTTGAGTCGTTTTCAACCTTCCGCTAATAAGTCAAACCTTCTTCATAGCCTCATATACCAACTCAGGACCTATCAAGGCAATATCATGATGAGTGGAAGATTTGCACTCATTTAAGGTCCATTTAGCTCAATCAAGGACTGATGTTTGAAAGAATGTCCAAAAATACTAAAATAAGTGCAAAGTAAACATTGTTGATCGCCTAACATGAAGGGCAAATCACCAACTGAGCACGACCTTGCAAAATTTGACAGTGTATAACACTTGTGTCTATCATAGAAGATCGATGGACTCTAGTAGAGACGGCGATACACCGACAAAGAATGGTGGTCTGGACTCCTATCACCGAAAATGACAGTTTTAGTGTAAAGATTTAATGGTCGAAAGGCAAACAAAGGTGGTATTTGATTATTCAAGTTGTAATTGAGGAATTGTAGTTACAAATGCAATTCTAGCTTATAACTCTATACTTGCTTGAGAAAGCGGTATTAGAGTTGAATTATTAGATGATGGTTGTATTGATTGCATCTTTAAGAATCTAGCTTGACAAAGTGGGTTTGATTGCATTCTTACAAATCTAGCTTGAAAGAGTGGATTATTTAAGGAATTGGGTTGTTCGATTGTGTTTCGCTTATTGAGGTTCGAAAGAAATCGCTTGAAATGCAATAGTTGATTGAGAAATGACTATTGCACTCAAAACCGACCCTACCCGTTGGGATTCAACATCTTTGAGTAACTAGCATTCACCCATTACGCAAATTTATCTTTCAATTTATCACACTCCTAAGGACCAATCTATACTTGTTTACTTCCCATTTTATTTATCGTAAATTGGTTACCCAAATCCCCTATTTGATATTAATCATCGAAATTTTGTGATTTACTTTAATGTTGCAAAACCTCTACTTCTACAATAGATTAAGACACAATTTTACTTCTTAATCGAATTCTCTACTGTATCACTCCTTGTGGGATCGAGCCCAAATCTTAGTTGGGTTTATACTTATTAGTGACCGCCTACACTTAGAATTGAATGAAGTGTACTTAAGCATTATAAAAAATGGCGCCTCTAACGAGGAGTGGTGTTTAAAATTCTTTTATTGAAGTTTAGTCGTGAACTAATTTTTGTTCTTTGTTGGCTCCTCTAAAATAGGTGAAGAGATGAGTGCAAATGGGAGTAACGCCAGCCAACTTGGTAACAACGATGACATCGAGAATTTGCATAATATCAATGAAGAGCAATTGGGAAGTGCAAGTGCTATTCGATTGCCTCCGACTATGGGCAATGTGGTATCTCATATGACCAGCACAATGTTGCAGTTGTTGCAAATGAAGGGTCTCTTTGGAGGACCCACTCATGAGGACCCTCATGACCACATCTGAAACTTCATGGATGTGTGTGGGTCATTTTCTTTCAAGAACATCACTCAAGAGTCAGTTCGACTTCATTTGTTTTCCTTCTATAATAGGGGAAGCAACAAAGTGGTTGACTGAATTACCAAGGGAGTCAATTACTTCTTTGAAGGAGATCACTGATGCGTTTTATGAAAGGTTTTTCCCTTCTTCAAATACAGTCAAGTTGAAGGATAACATTCAGAACTTCAAGTGAGTGGATGGCGAACCTATCCATGAGACATGGTTAAGGTTCCAAAAATTGCTGCTCCAATGTCCAACTTATGGGCAACCGGACAATGTATTATTATAATTTTTTTATTTGAGCCTCGACGCGGTCAGAAAAGGTGTGACAAACCAACTTATTAGAGGAGAAATTATGAGACAACCGTTTGACATAGCATAAACCCTTCTTGATGAGATGACGAAAATTAATTGTGCATGGTACACTAGAGAAGATCAGATGTCTCCTTTGAACCTTGGGCTGACAAAGGAGCAAATGGATAAGAACAAGGAGCGAGATGAAAACATGGCCAAAATGATGACCCAAAGGGACCTATTATCAAAACATGTCATGGGAAGCTGCTGGAAAGCTATAAATGCAATCAGAATTAATAGTGGTGTAAACCCTGATAAAGCACACTTTGAGACCATCTACAATTAGGAGGTGCATTTCTTGTTGAATCAATGAGGGGGTTCTCCTTCAAATTACCCAAGACCGGGCAAAATTCAAGGTTGGAATAGA
Organism: Solanum gracilifrons; assembly: GCA_029582605.1. Taxonomy (NCBI): domain Eukaryota; kingdom Viridiplantae; phylum Streptophyta; class Magnoliopsida; order Solanales; family Solanaceae; genus Solanum; species Solanum gracilifrons. The sequence continues at coordinate 5,276 of JAJOOH010019102.1, read as the reverse complement.
GATCGAGAATATTGTTGGAGAGATCGAGATCGTGAATGGCATGACCGCAGAGAAAATTGGAGGGATTGGGATGGCGAAAAAGATCGCTATGTGCCTCCCCATGAGTGTCAAAAGCCAAAAGAGCCTAGGGACAATCCTGAAAAAAATTTGCATCGAAGATATGCTTGCTCGTATTCTGAACAAAGTGGAAAGATCAGACAAGGTGATAAAGGAAATGAAAGATGACGTCTCTTTTCTTAACCAAAAGGTCACATCACACTCAGTATCTATTAAGCAATTGCAAACCGTGGATGGTGTCCGTAGATCCCAGGTAAGCCTCTCAATTTTCTAAGTGTAAGAGTGATCTACGGTCCTAATTTATAGATCGTAGATCGACTCACGGACCGTAGACGGGGTCTCGTTAGTCCAAACCCTATTTCTGTCTGACCCGACTCGGACCCCCTCATTTTAAAACTCCCCTAATTTCAAATCATTTCCACTTCCCTCCATTCACTCTTAAACTGTTTCAACCATTCCATAACCTCCCTAAATCACTCCATAACTCCCCCATAAAATCATCCCTTCCATTGCCCTATAATTCCCATAATTCCTTTCCATTCCGGATACAACTCATTCCATATTCCACAAAAGGGTCTGGTGTTGGGTTAGTAACGAAGAGGTGATTCTGTGGTCTTGCTAAGCTTAGTGTCGTCACGCAATCACCCCACTCCTCATTGCTTGTACGGTAATAGACTTTTCCCTCACTTTGCATTTCGGTGAATAGATTGAATATAGAAAGTCGGGATTAGGTCTTGACCTTGGGTAATTGTTAGATGAAATTGCATTATAAAATTGGAAGTTACAATACCCTTGGAACGATAGATAGTGATTGTGTTGCCTTGTTGTATGTGATTATAAGTCTACATGTAAGTTTCGACTTAGGGTTCCACAGTTTGTCTTAAATACTTGTTCAAATGATTAATCGAAATCCTGAGAATGACAAACTAGTATGATTCAATGTTGAAATGCATGGTTAGACTAGGATATTGTTGAAAATGGTCTAAGATGTAGACTTGCAAATAAAGAATGGCTGAAACCTGTCACAGATCACATCCACGATACCTCGTCTACGGACCGTCGATTGGGTTCGTGGGTTGACGCACTTGAAAATCTCACCAAGTGGGAAACCACGGATATGTACTACGGGTCGTAGATCAATCTACAGACCATTATGTACATTCGTGGTTTCCATCTGCGACCAATATTGTTGGCCCTCTGATCCACGGAAGGGTTCCACGGACCGTAGATCAGTCCACGGACCGTAGGTCTCCTCCGTGGATGACCATTGTAGCCTCTATCTGATTTTTTTTTGGTCTTTATCACTGTTCGTTTTTATTTCTAAAGTTTTTTTTTAGTGTGTTTTTAGTTAGTTTAGTACTAATATCACTTTCACAGGTACGATGGCACCCAAAAAGCTTGTCACCTACTCAAAGCAGGGCAAGTCAAAATCTGTTGCCCCTAGCTTCAGGTTGATCGATGAGGACACAGACACATAAAAAGATCCAGCATACATTCTTCCCAACAAAAGGACTTCTCCCACTGCACCCCGAGCCACCAGAGGCACCCCCCGGAAGGTGATTCCCGACGTAGTCACTGTCTCCCAGTCTAATGAGGAGCACACACTGATTGGGTCACCAACTGGGGTTGCTTCCAGTTCAGCTACTAGGTCTGCGTCTGGCTCCGAGTCTACTCATGCTTCGGGGTCCAATGCCAAGTCAGCCACAGAGTCTAGCCAGAATGAACAAGATGCCTCATCTGATGAGGCCACTAGCTCAGAGTCAGTACCCATACCAAATAATGAGACCCCTACTCAGTGGCCGGTAAGCCAAATAGATGGTGTGTTGAGGGGCAATGGCAAATCCATCGGGATGCCAAGATGATTAATGACAAAGAGAAGATGGCCTGAATTGTTACAAAGGAGCGCAGAGTCCTCACAGAGAGCTTGCACACTGTCCTCGACATCCACTGGCTTTTTAACCTTCATAAGTGTGACTGGATGGCCCGAGACCCAGGTACTTACAGTGAGGAGATGGTACGAGAGTTCTACGCCTCATATGCCACCACTCTCCATGGTTCGATCTCCAAGCGGTCAAAGCCCATAGCCCAGGACCCTCTCACTTTCACCATGGTCCGGGGTTGTCCGGTTGACATATCACATGCCACCATCAGCCGGTTTCTCTTTGGTCCGCCCACAGGTCACTCTTGGTCACTAAACACAGTAGAGTTTGAGCACAGATGAGACATCGTACGGAGCGGTGGTTTCCAGAGGAATGCTGAACAGCGAGAGGCTATAATACTATGGTTGGCCAAGTACATTGCTGCTGATGGAGAGCGTGCAGAGTGGCGCCGCACTTCGATTAGGTATCTCTAAGGCCACATTGAATTTTGTGGCCAAGTTATTCTGGTTGTTGGTGCGTAACAGGGTGTCGCCGACAAAAGCTGACAACTAACTCACATGGGATAGAGCGGCCATGGTTGCAGCACTGGTAGCAGGAGTAGAGATTGAATTTGCCCGCATGTTGCTGGCAGAGATTTACGAGAGGGCATTCAAGACCTCCACTACTTACCCCTTTCCATGTTTGATTTTCCAATTGTGCAGGGACTCTGGAGTGCCGATCTAGCATTGTGATTGGTTGATCCACCCTACAGGAACTTTGGACATAGGCCTCATTCGAGATGAGGCAAATGTGGCGGTACCTCGCAGAGAGCCCCAGGTTGAGGTACCTCTCTTGGGCACAGATCTCGCAGACGGTGAAGCAGGCACAGGGCAGTGATCCCGTTATACCAGATCACTTTGATACTATCCCGGCCTCCTCTTCCTAGGTCGCTAGTATGACTCCTAGTTCATCCCGGTCCACACCACAGTTTGGAGCTACTGTTGTCCTATTGGTCAGAGTACAGAAATTAAAGGCTCAAATGGCCATACTGCTGCATCACATCTAGTCATGGATCCAAATGTCTATAGCCGAGTCCGAGGCCAGAATGGAGCGAAGGATAAAGGGCATGATGGACTGGAAGGTCCAGGCTGTTAATAAGCGTCTTGATGCCTTTGAATTGCGAGTCCTCGAGCGATCAGCCCCAGCCATAGATCTATCTTCTTTGCAGGCTGAATTAGCCAGTCTCTGGACCGACGTTGATGCCATTCTTGCCACCCCTACAGTTGAGCCTCAGGCTGCACCTACTGCACTGGCTGATGATACAGTGCTAAATGCTTTATTCAGTGGGACTGCCAAAGATTAGCTTGAGCCTACACATGCCAAAGGTAAGCGGTACCATTCTAGTCGCACTTAGGAGGAGAAAGCTCACAAGAGACAACGTCGGCAGGAGAAGGAGGCCATAAAGGCTTCAATTTTAGGTGAAGAGTTGCGCCAGGGGAGGGTGCGTGAGAGTGCTACAGGGGCATCAAGTTCTATTCCAGTTGTAGAGGTCCGCCTGTTGTGAGGGACGTTCTGAGCACCACTGATGGTGATATGATGGATGATGTGGGAACTACTGAGGGTGACCCTACTATTGTTCCAGTGGGCTCCGGGAAACCGGACCCACCCACTCGTTCATGATTCTTCGGCATTATGCGCCACAGGTTTGCTTCACCCAATCCACTATCTTTTTCCATTCTTGTATGCATTGGGGACAATCGCATCTATTTTTGTTGGGGGTGGGGGTAAATAGATTGTGAGTGATAGGGTGAAGTCTGAGTAACCCAACTCATAAATCCTCTCTTGGGGTTTTCTTGCCTGTGTTCTTTTTCCCCAAGACTCTGTTTAATATTTGTTGAACCGGCATGTGTTAGGATTGTATGTATAGAAGCATGAAAAAGAATGAAGCATGATGGCTTATGAAAAATATAACCCGTCCAAATTTTGTGATATGTACTAGAATTAGTAGGCTAAGACAAGTTGAATGTGTCGGCTCTGAGTATAACATGATAATGAATCAACTTGATGGCATGACTTAAGCTGAAACTTGAACTGGGTAATATGATAATCTGATAATCTGATAATGAAACTATGTGCCAAGTGTGTGTGAGAATAGTGATTGGTCAAACAGTTATTGTGCAAAACTAGAACTTGCCCGATTAGTCCTGCTAAGACAATTCACTTTAGAAGCTAGGAGGTGATCATAAGCCTTTGTTCTGATAAGTCCACAAATTGCCTAAATGAAAGATCCAACCAAATGAAATAAATGCTCCCTTTGATCCAAATGCTTTGAGCCTAAAATTAGACCATTTCTTTCTAAATCCCGAACTCACCTTCCCATAAATCTACTATGTTGGCCCCGGTCCCTCCTTGGACACGTGCACCTCGACTTAGGTCAAAAGCCTAAGTTGAGGATGGCTAATGTAAAAGGTAACTTCAACCTTGGCCTTGACCCAATATCAAGTATTGTGCACCTCAACCAATGGAAAATCCATAAGTTGAGGGTGGCTATGAAAGTGGAAACCGAAGGAAAAATGGGTATGAAAAGAGTTTGATGTTAAAGGAAAGAAAAGAAAGGAATTGATGTGACTTGTTGAAAGCTAAAGAAAAATCATAAAACGCAAGAAAGAGATAACAGTGAAGTAAAAAGATCTACAAAGCCTAAAGTCACATCCATGGTTGAAGAAAATCAATGGAAAGAAGGTAAAACGGTAGGATGACAGAAATAGGGCAGAAAAAGGTTGAAAGCCTAGAGTAATGTCAAGGAGGGAAGAAAGTCACTAAGAAGTACCCAAATGTACCACACCTGATCCTGAGCCTACGTTACAATCCAAGAAAGTCCTATAGTGATCCTAGAGTCTAAATTGGGGAGTCTAAGTAGTGAAAATAAAGGTAAGCCTATGGTACTGAGCACTAACTGTACTTGAAGTTGTTTATGAGTGTGAGTGTTGAATGAATCCTTGTACTCAAAGTCATAGTCATTGTTTGAAAAAAAAGGGATTTCGTTTGAAGTAAGGGCACTAGTTTCATTTTCGGAAAGTTGGTACTTTGGTGATAGTAAAACAGTGTATGTTGTGTGTTGGTTGGTGGATCGTTGTCATGGTTTGATCCACATGAATTAGCTTGTCGAGTCTAAGAGAACAAATTTTGCACCCAAAAAGTGAGTGAGATAGAGAGCCATATGATTGCTTGTGCTTGAAATGCTTGCTTCTATGCAAGTGTCGGTTAGATCCCTAGTGCGTCGCTTGAGGACAAACAACGAATTTAAGTTGAGGGTGTTGATATACCGTGAGTTTACGGTATTTCTAATACATTTCACTT
>JAJOOH010019101.1:0-10665 GCA_029582605.1 Solanum gracilifrons | reverse complement strand
GAACTATCATGTATGCAGGATAAAGCAGCCTTCATCTTCTGTGTCGAGGATAGAGCTCTCTTTTGCAAGGACTGTGACGAAGCAATTCATTCAGCCAGCAGCCTCGCTAAGAACCACCAACGCTTCTTAGCCACTGGAATCCGTGTAGCCTTGAGCTCAAGCTGCAATAAGGAAGCAGTAAAAAACCAACTGGAGCCACAACCACCTCAGCAGAATTCCCAACAAGTTGGCTTGAAAATGCCTCCACAGCAATTGTCCGGTATCACATCACCATCTTGGCCTGTCGATGATTTACTAGGATTTCCAGATTATGAGTCGAGTGACAAGGTAAAACAAACTTATTCCTTTTACATTTTGCAAGTACCCTTTATTTTCTACCACTTGGGTGGCTGAGGGATTGATGTGTAGAGGACTTCTCTAGATGATGAGAAGCTTTCAATTTTGAAACACTTAAATATGCAAAAGACGACTTCCTTAGATTCCTCTATACATAGGGAGACATTTTATAACACCATTACATGTATATATGAAGTTGGCCTAGGGTTCAGTCTAATAGGTGAAATTGTGGTGACCCTTGATTCAGTTTTACCGTGTCATTGTCTATTCATCTAATATGTAATGAATAACCTATATTGATTGTTTCAATCTATACAGAAGGATCTACTTGAGCTTGGTGAATTTGAGTGGTTAGGAGGCATTGATCTCTTTGGTGAACAAACAGCAGCTGAAGTACCTGAGCTATCAGTACCTCAGTCGAGCAACACAAATATTTACAGGACAACTAAATATCAAATGCCTTGCAAGAAGCCCAGATTTGAAATCCCAGATGAAGATGAGTATTTTACTGTCCCAGATCTTGGTTGAACACCAACTTCAAGAAGTTCCTAATTAAAAGTACGTGTGCTTGTGTGTAGTACTTAATCAGTGCTCTCATACTGTCAACGGATATATGTTCAGTAAGTAGAAAAAGTATTGTTCTACTGAACTCTTAAGATACTCCTTATCTTGCTTACTTTTGCAGTGCGCTCATATTGTCAACAGATAAGTTCAGTAAGTAGAGGAAACATTATTCTGCATAAGAACTCCTTATCTTGCTTACTTTTAGCTTCTCGGGTTGAATTGCATCAGTTTCTTATTCTTATGGCAACATAAAAACATATTGAGGCATTCTTGGACATGCTTATTTTGGGTTCTTTGAGCTAGTAAAACCTAGTTTTGTTACAAGAAGTACCACTGATTCATTACTCCACAGTAGTGATTTTACCTTGTAGCCTCAAACCAAGGAACAAACTTTCTTGGCGTTGATGCACTATCTCTAGTTGATTGAGTTAGAAGTTTTGCATTTAGGCATCCTTCATCAATTACTGCTCATTTAAGCAGCGACCCAACTCATGAACACTTTAAGCAAACTTCCCAACTTTCCTGGGATTTGATGAGAAAGCAAATAACTATTTGTCTCCTAGAATATAATATCGGAATGAAATACATATTAAAGGAGAAGTTAAAAGGAAGATCCATAGGAAGAAAGCTTAGTTTATTAAGTGCCTTGATGGACCGTCATCACAACAAAACATTAAAATCCAAAACTAAAAATTGAACTAGCTTGAAAGTAAAAAAACTCATAGAGAGGGGAATATATGGAGATGGAAAAAAAAATTAAAAAGATAATATGATGTTTCTATGCTCCTCCCTTGAGCAAAGTGAGGGCTTCAGATCCAGTAGGCAGAGCTGGGATTGCTCCTTTCTTGGTGGTTGTGATGGCTCCACATGCACATGAAAACCTTAGTACTTCCTTCAACCTTGCTTCATCCTGCATTTTTTTACACAAATTAGTATATTATTATACTCCACGTTATCGCTTAATTAGTACTAAGAAAAGGTAATTATTAACTACAAATGTTTACCTCAAGAATGGCTTGGTCATCAACAATCTTGGTTAGAAGGGCACCAACAAAAGAATCACCGGCTCCAGTGGTGTCAACAGTCTTCACGTGGAATCCTCCAACGCTTCCATGGAATTTCTACACCCCAAAAAAGAGCCAAGTCAGATGAAATTATCAAAACTATTAAACAATTGAGTAACTACATAATAACTATTCAGCCTTGTCAGTATATTGATATCACAGATTCTAATTATTAAAAAAAAAAAAAACGCCCTTACTAGCCATGAGGGGACACACTAATTAGCAGTACGGCGAAAAGTAAAAAATACTTTAAATTATGTCTAAGATCAAGTGGAAGAAATAAAATTAGGCACACAAATAATGTACTTTTAGTGTTGTAGGTCCTCCTTGGCTTACTTTAATTACAAATTAAACAACAATGGTTCGTCTATGTTCTTACCTACCACTTTACAGCTATCTACTAGTGAATACAATAACAAGCAATCAAATAAAATAACTAAAACGAAAGAATGATTACGACCTGATAGTATAAAAATGATTTTAAATGAAATTAAACAAAGATATATACTATACCTTGGTGTAGTAATTGCAACCCTTTTCACCAAGAGTGACCAAGAGGAGCTTCAAGTTAGGATGCCACAAGGACATGGCGGATTCATCATCAATCTTGTTGCTTCCAGTGAGGAATTCGAGTTCCACATCGCTGACCTTGATCACATCAGCATAGTTCCAGATGCTCTTGATTTGCTTCCTGGCCTCTTCTTCCGAAGACCACAGCGGCAAACGAAGGTTTGGGTCATAAGAGAGCAATGCCCCTGCCTCCTTTGCTACTTCCATTGCCTTCAAATGTGCTGATCTACATGGCTCCACGATCAAACTAATTGATCCATAGTGGAATACCTTAGCCTATTATACACACAAATCAGACAAACAATAAACTATAATCAAAACGAAAATTCATTAGTTTGAATAATTAGATGTGGGGCTGACAATTAATGACACCTACTTCCCCACCTACCCCCTTTGGGTGCACTCTTTGCTCTAAGATCTCGATACACTCTATATTATTCCTCCTAGTATATATCGTCATTATACACTTTTTGACTTTCATGGCTTCTTCTAGCCCGTGACAGTGACGGAGTTACAAGGACACAAACTGGATTCTACATCTACTATATACTCCCTCTATTTCACAAAGAATTGTCTAGTTTGATTTGACACGAAATTTAAGAAAATAAAAAACACTTTTGAATCTTGTGATTCTAAATTAAAGTTATGTCAAATATACAAAATTGTCTTTTAATCTTGTGGCCTTTAGAAAACTGAAATTACAATGTTACCAAAAGAAGAAAGAGATCATTACTAAAAAGGAAAGGAGATCATTCTTTTTTTTTTAAAATAGAGGGAGTATAAATTATGAAACTAATTTCAATGCAAACAAATCAACTTGGTTTTGTTGCAAATATCATGTGAACTAAAAATCTACTATATTTTATAAGGTAATGAAAACAAAAGAGTGATAATGATATGAAGAGAAAGAGACAAAGCATAGCTCTTTGAGATTTCAACACCTGAAAGGCAGGAAAAGTTGGGTTAAGCAGAGACAACACTCACCCACTCTTCAAGAAAAATCCGTGTCACTTACAGCTGCATCTTAATTGCATGCAACACAATACACAATAAACTACCTTTCTCCCAATTTTCGCTCTAACTGAATTACTAATTGACAAAATTCTAGCCGTCTCTCTTTAAACAAACAAAATTTAAAAATGTGGATAGGGATCAACTTTTGATTACAAAAGCAAAACCGATCTCATAAAGGGAACACACTATTTATAGATTGTTTCATTCTATTAAATAAAAGTCGAAACGGATGTTTGTGACATATTAGTAAGATGATTTGTACATGTGAGCGGAATAACTCCGGATTGGATCCAATTAGGCAAATAAATGATATGTTATGTCATTTTCTAATTAATTAGAAAAATTACCGTAAAGTCAAAAAAAGGACACCAACCAACCCACCTAAAAATAAAAATAAGTTTTACGTCTTTTTCAATTTTAATTACTATTATTATTAACTAAACTACAGTTGAGTCAAAAACAGACAACAACAAACTCACCAGCTTCGTCCATATCAGTAACCAAAAATAAGATCACAAAACTACGAAATTGCACGTGAGAAACACGCACAAATCATCAAATCCAATGCGAGTTTGGGAGGGAAATTAAAAAAAAATTAGAGATTTAATGACGATGGAACTTACAGATCTAATAAGATCAAGATTCAACTCATCGGGCGTGAGCAACATATCAGCACTGGGATTTCTGTAAAACATAAACTCACGCTCTCCGTCGGCGCGTAGAGTCACGAACGCCAAAGCCGTCCTGGCGCCCTTGTCAAAATTGATTCCGTCGGCTTGTACGCCGTTCGTTTTCAGAATCCCGGCGAGCATGTGACCGAACTCATCGTCGCCGAGTTTCCCGACGAACGCCGACTTCCCTCCGAGCCTTGTCACCGCGATGGCGACGTTCGCCGGTGCACCGCCGGGAGCTTTCAAAAATCCGGGAGCCTCGGCAAGGGATACGCCGGAGACTGTCGGAACGAAATCGATCAACATCTCACCGAAACTGACGATCAAACCAGAGGAAGGAGCACTACCGTTAACTGCCATGGCGACGATGAATAGAGAAAATATATGTATCTATAGGTGTATCTATAGGTTTTATATAGTAATAGAGAGAGAAGAGGAGGAGGAGAATAAGTGAAGATTATTAGGAGCTTTATATAGAAGGTGGTTGAAGAGTTCTAAGAAGAAGAGAAAACTATTTAATTACGCACAGGGATTTATTTTATTTTAATTAAAAAAAAGTATTTGTAGTAATAATTATCCAAAAAATATAATGCGACACATATATTCCTTAATTTTAGGCTAATAGTAATTATTATTAATCTTAAATGGCACGTCACTTTTATGTGGATGTAGGACCTTTATTAACTTGATTAAAGACAAGAAAAATATCCCACACAAAAAAAGTGAAGATTTTAGAAAAAATAGATAAATATTTTATACGATTACAAAATAATTTTCTTAGTAAATTAGTGCTAAAAGAAATAAAAGGGGAGAGAAAAGAAAAATCTTGAAGAATTTTGTTGTTAATTTTTATTTTGTTGACTTGTTATTAGTTTATGGTAAAAGTTACGCTAAATAATCTCCTAATTATTCAACTAATAACTAATCTTCTAGGATCTAGGTGTTAAATCGTTCTAAAAGTTAAACAATTTAAAGTCTAATTAATAATTAATTGACTAGATCATTGATGGTTTAGTTATTTTTGGTTTTATTTATAAATTGTTTTGATTTCTTTATTAATTGAGTTTTTTGGAGTATAATTGTGAAAAGATAAGTATGAATTTGAGTAGGAGTAAACATTGAGACAAAAAGACCGGTAAAGAATCTAATTAGTAGAAGAAGAATTAGTAATTAATACGAATGGGATTAGGATTCAACTAAGTTAACAATTAGTACTCCTTATCCTATTTTAATTGTGGCTTGAGTTTTTTATTAAGCTCAAGAAAATAATTAAAAGTTGTTGGTGAAGTTATTGTTATATGACTAGTCATAGGTTCGAGTAAGAAACGGTCTCTCCAAAAAATATAAAGAAAAGTTGTGTATAGTAGATTTTTTTATCCGATTTTTCTCCAAATCCAGCACAAAATGAAAGCTTAATACATTATGTTGTTTTTAATAATAACTACATGATACAATTTATTTAAATTATTCCTATTATCAAACATTTTTTGAGAATTAAATAATATTAAAAAAGAAAAAACTTATTTCTTTGATATTAAGAATATAATTACTAATTTTAATCTTAAATTCCTAAAATAATAATGATTTTTAGATAATTTTTAATATTATAGAGATAAGTGTTGAAAAAAATTAAAATTGATGTGGAAAATCTAATTTGTTTAGAATTTGATATTTGGTAATTTATTTAATTTATATCTAAAAAAGTTTGTAGTCAAGATTATATAGAAATTATATTTTTGAAATTTATAGTCAGTATATTTGAGTCAAAATTATATAGAAATGATATTTTTAAATTAATAGTGAAAGTATATCTGATTTATACAATTATAAAAATGGGTGCTTTTAGTAACTTTTAATGTGAAAAAAAATTGGAAAATTATATTTTTTTCGTTCCCTTTTAGTTATCACAATATCTTTTTTTTAGAGTCAAACGATAAGAATTTTGACTAACATTTTACGACATATTTTTTCATTATATTGATATGAAAAATATTACTCTCAATTTATAGTACTTTTCATATAAATTTTTAATATCTAAATTTTTTATTACAAATATCAAATTAATATAATTTAATTTAACTTTAAAAAAAAAGTTAAATTGATTTTTAAAAAATGCTAACATAACAACCAGGGGAATACTAATCATTTACAGATTCATGGCATTTAGAGTAAAGTCATTTTACTTCATTGAAAACCCATCATACAAATGAAAAGTATATACACCAGAAAAATCCATCATTCTTTTATATTATATGAAAAGAGCATTGTAAATAGCTAAAATCTCTTCTAAGGAGATTCTTTTTACGCTAATTTGAATTAGTCAAGTTTTAAAATAAACATATTACGATTTCATTAGGATTATGAAGCTATTATTTTATTATTTTATATTGGAAGTCCCATTATATAATGATATGAATCTAAGGAACAAAATTGAGATAAGGGTCTGAAAAATACCTTAACTTTGATCGGATTTGTTGTTGCGATACTAAACTTTCATAAGGATCTATTACCTCCCTAGACTATTTAATACCGTATTTTAAACATATATATTTGCCCACGTGGACATAAAAAATAATGCAAAATTATAAATAGTAATGTATCCACGTGAGCACATATATACCTTTAAAATACATTATTAAATAGTTCAGGGGGTAAAAAATACGGTATTAAATAATCTAGGAGGTAATAGGTCCTTATGAAAGTTTAGTATCGCAATAGCAAATCCGACCAAAGTTGAGATATTTTTCAGACCCTTATTCCAACAAAATATGTCAAAATCTAATTCAATTACTTCATATAATTATCTCTAATTAAGGGTGTACATAAATCAGATTGGTTCAGATTTAATTATAAAATTAGGTTCAATTTTATTTATCCTTATCTCCAATAGTTTAATTATGACAAGTTCAACGTATGAAACTTAATTAATGTAATTGATGTGAAGTAATATAAAGTATGTTTTTTGGTGTTTTGTTTTTTACAGCGCAATTTTATTGACGTTTAATCCAAGGGTTTATATATGGACTAGCACTAATAAGTCGCTAACTAATAAAAATTAACATTAATTTTAATCTTCATCTCTAATGCCCTTAACCATGCTAAAATTTTGATTATTAAAAACGTTATCTATATTTTTTATTATTATTTGATATTACAATAATTTTCACGCACCGCCCACAATGCCAAACAAATAAAAACTAAGAGTTGAAATTCAAGAAAAGAAAATTATTGTTAAATAAATAAATAATTATCAAGTGAAAAAATATTATTAAGGCCACGAGTGGTTTTCAAAGATTCTGTTTTGGTAGGCTGATAGCAACCCATAGTTTTTAGTTTTAAAAAATTTCCACTTGTTTCAATATCTTATTTAAATAATGCCCACTTGTATCAATGCAATATTTTTTTAATATTAATAAATGATAAATTGTTAAGTTTTGGATTTTATCGGCTAATATCTCTATTCATTTCAAATTATCTATCGTATTTCTTATAAAATAGTAATTAAAGGCTTTTGCTATTTTATTCTTATTTAACAATATTAGTATCCTTTGGTATGCGATATAATGTGGCATATCCTATGTATTAAGTTTCGAACTAGAATTATATTTTATCTAGTTAAAGTAGCTTTGACTAATCAGAATATAAATTTAATCTTAATCTTAATTTAGATATTTCACTTTATCTTATTCAATATTCTACTTTATCCTATTCAGTTTGATATTATTTTATCTTATCTTTTATAATTATATTCTGAAATAATTTTATCCGCAAATTAGATGACCCCTTTATACTCAACGTCTAATCCACGTGAATCTCATCATATGATTGTAATTTGTGGGTGAATGGGGGTGGGGCGGTCTTCTTATGAAACCAACAGGCAACAGAGCATCCCCTTGTCTGTTCATTTATTTTAATTATTATTATAGGATTAAATAATAAATTGTTAACTACACTTCTCTTTCAAAAACATTGACACTGCAACTATACAATTCCAGAAATTAGCAAGAAAATGCACCATGACAATATAGACGAATTTAAAATTTATGAAATTTTAATTTCAGCTCTATTTATTTAGCCAGTTCAAAATTTTAAAAAAAATGTTATACACATATATAGAGTACATAAAATTTTCTGGCTTAAAATATCACATATATAGAGTACACAAGTGCAACTGGAATTATATATTTTTAATATCATATGTTATTAAAATAATTGTAACGTGACACGACTTTGCTTTAATTTTTGCATAAAAAATATTAGCATTAGGTCGACTTAAGTAAGAAGTGTTAATTAACTAAAGTTATGATAGAATGAATGAAACTAAATCTCGCTACAACTAATTAAAATATTTCAAATTCGAATCTCGAAAATAAAAACAATATTTAGCAGTAGGGATTTTTTCCTCTTATGATCCTACATAGTGTACGAATTTGGAAAAAGATTGGACGGTTTAAAAAATACTAATACTATTGTTAAATATATATAACAATTATAAGAATACTATAGTCTATATATAAAAAGATTGGACGGTTTAAAAAATACTAATACTATTACTTAAATAGTAATAAGAATATTTTATTAAAAAACCAAAGTAACACATTGGCCCATTGGTTGGAAAGGGAAATTAAAACTAGCAATTTGTTTGCAAAGCAAAGTCAAATCATTAGATGGGAGGGTGTCTCACCAAATCTTGTCTATTTCTTTCTTTGTTTGATGATTACAACAAATCCAACCAACTTTTATTCTAATTAAAGCAATTAATTAACTCTACCTGCTCCATTATTATTTTGCAGACATTTTTAATTAATTTAAGTCCAACACTATCAATTTGTTCTCATAACAATTAAGCATAATCATTTCCGTACCTTTTTTTTAAAAAAAAATAAAATTCATATGTGGAAAAAACAATACTTCTTACGTCTTAATTTATATGATATAGTTCGAATTTCAAGAATTAAATAAATAAAAAAATCAATGTGATTTATTCGTATGTCCTTCAAAATATTTTGAACTGTTAATTACTTACTAAAATTAACATTGAAAATTTTCATAAATATATGGAAATTTAAAGAGAGTAGTAACTTCTCAAAATTAAAGCACAAAATATGAATTACTCTATACATATTCTTATGTTATGTCTTACTTTGGAATCCCCCTTATTTAACTGAAGACCAAGGAAATTGAACTATTCTTGTATATTCAACATTCTTTTATATTGGCGCCTGATCGGATTGGTTAAACAAGTGATCCAATCCCAAATAAGGCATTTGAATATCAAAATTTCCTGCATGTTTTTTTTTATATTGAAATTGTCATCATCATACGATACTTGATTTAACCCCCCTTATATGAATTACGAGTTATTAACTTAAAAGAAAATTCAGTTTATACATGTGCATCCGGGAAAAAGATAGTGATTTTAGGTTGACTTGTCAATAAAAACATATTCAACATTCTTCTTAGATCTAATCTTCAAATTCAATTTGCTTTCTTAATTCAATTAGTAGGACCTTTAGAGTCAACTTATTTTTCACGCCACTGGTGTAGTGTGGCATTGGTAAAATACTGTATTATAAATTCAATAATTGCACCTAGCTACTTAATCAAGACTACTTAAAGGGAAATAAATAAATGTATTTTTCGAAATGGATATCACTAAATTGATATTTGTTCTGCCCAAAGCCTTCAACTTAATGGGAAATGCTAACCATATCATCAAACTCATATCGAAAATTAAGTATTTTGATTCTCATACTTAAAATATTTCCACGACAGAAAAAGTATGTTTTATGTCAGAGGAGTACGCAGGAGGGGGTCACCGGGTTCACGTGAACTCATGCTTCCCTCCCGAAATCATGTATAGTAGTATTATATTGTTTAATTTTTTGTTAAATATAAATATGCACATTCGATGTATCATAAAATGCAACGATGATTGGATGCACCTCTCAATGAGGTTAGAAATTTGAATTTTATATCTATCTTGTTTTATTTTTCTTTCTAAAATTGGATAGCACATCTCTAAGTAGTTATTGATAGCACTTTTGACATTTTAATTAATGGGGAACTTTTGCATATAGCCACTCAAAAATAGCTTAATTACGCTCCATAACAATAGTTTGTTAATTACGATTTGTAGCTACATGTTATAGGGAGGAGAGTGGCGAGCGAGATTGAGAGAGGGAGGAGAGAGGCGAGTGAGAGAGGGCAGAGAGTGGAAAGAGGCGAATTGTATATGTATATTTGTCAAATAATTGTATATATGTAACAAATATACATATGTATTTGTATATTTGGCGAGCGAGATTGGGAGAGGGAGGAGAGATACGAGCGAGATTGGAAGAGGGAGGAGAGAAGCGAGTGAGAGAGGGCAAAGAGTGGAGAGAGGCGAACTGTATATGTATATTTGTCAGATAATTGCATATATATAACTGATATACATATGT
>JAJOOH010019099.1:0-10777 GCA_029582605.1 Solanum gracilifrons | reverse complement strand
CATATTGCAAGCCAATAAGCTGGACATTTTATACATGGACAAAACAAGAAGCGAAATGCTAATGTCACACAATGAAAATTCATATGATTTGTAGGCACGAATAAGAGGGGACTTTGACACTCAAAACCTCAAAAAGGGGAAATGGAAGGATGAACATGCTTCGACATTCAACAAGACGACTATTTAAATAACACCAAGGTAAACCAAGCCGTGTTTTTAGAAGTAAAAGGAGACAAATATCTCCTCATCCACAATCTAGAAAACCGAAAACATCGAGTAATAAATAAGCAAGGGGACGAGCAAAAGAAAAATCCTTTCAAAGGCTAGACGGGGACAGATTCATAAACATGTTCTTAAAGAACACAACTGCAACAAAAGTCAACTTATATTCATGAGAAAACAAAAAGTACAATGATCTAGAGCATTTCGACGATTTCTAAACACCTAATGAAGGCATGAATGCGACTTCAACAGAATGACAACAAAACGATATCGATGGAACTAACAAATAGGCAAACCAAGTTGAAACGAGCATAATCAGCCGAGAACACTCAAGTACTCGAACAAAGCAATATGGAAAAACTTAATAGAACCTTAAAACGATGTCATGACAAATATATGGCAACAAACAAAAGGAAAATAAATACTTGACAACATTAATAACCCAATGACGACAATCAACGAACAACCAATCATAATAGTGATTTTCCAACATTAACATAACAAAATAGATGAAGAGAAAAGCTATCGTAGAGAAGGTTACCTTTTTCTGGGCAGCGAACGAGACCAACAAGAAGAAAAATAACAACTTCAATACCACAACGAGATTCCGACGATCTTTGCAAGCGGGGAGCACAAAAGCAAATCTCTTGTCGATTCTGGCCTGTATATAGCTACTTATTTTATGTATGTATTCTTATATTTTTTTATATATATATATTTTCAACAACTAAAATCCTCTCTCCTCTTATAATAAGAAATAAGAAACTACTTATAGAAGGGAAATAGGGTTCCAACTTTGGGGGGAAACGGATAGAATTCTGATAGAAATCGGGTACATTTCTAAATTCAAACACCATAAATTTCTTGCACCATCTTAGGGGAGACCCTATTTTTCTGAAATTTCACCCCATTCTGGATGAGGAAAGAGGAGAAAACGCATGCCTGCTACCCGCTGCGATTCGTACAAGCTGAAAGGGACATCGAGGATAAGGACATGAAGAACACATCGTACTGTTCACAGTGTTGACGTTTGGTCTGGCCATGTATCGCCGAGAATTTCTCTGTGTGCTCGCTGTGATGTTGAGGCATTTGGACTGCTGTGTTGCTGACGTCTGGAGGCTGCTGATGAATACGTCGTGTAAGTTTCTTTAGGATTGGAAAGGAGTTGGGACGGGTCGGGGGTTGAATTGGGTCGCTGGAAATAAGAGGAAAAGGAATTAGATTAGAGAGAGTGGGCTAAAGAGTTGTTGGGTTATGCTGGAAATTGAACTTGTACTGCTGAAAAGTAAGCAGGCCTAAAATTTGGTCTTTTAAGGAATTAGAAAAGTTGAAAGGCAAATGGCTAATTTCATAATAAAAAAGCTATATTCCAAATTAAGATATGGCCCTTTGAGTTTAATTGTGGCCGATTGGAATTGGGGTTTAACCAAATTGAGCTCGATTGACAAATTTGGTTAAAATTTAAATAAAACGAATTAGTATGATTAATTAGTGAGCTTCTTATTCTTAACGAAATAAAATAGTTAACTTAATTAATAAACCAATTAATTAAAAAACCCACTAATTGATTCAAAATTTTAAATCTATAATTCCGAATGAAACTAAGTTAATAACATATTTATTTTAACAACGTATAAATCTTTTGATATGATTTTAAAATATTTATAAGATATACTAACTACATATATGATTATATGAAATATATTTCTTATTCAAAATGCTTATGAAAATTGATTGAAATTATTTAAAAATCTCGAAACTATTTTAAATTTTATAAAGCTAATTATTCTAAATCGTTTGAAAGTTAAGAAGCTCGGCAATTAATTATTATCGGGGAGGGTCAAAATTTGGTGTCAACAACTGTTCCTTGTTTTACTTGGATTGATGCAAGAAATTCGAGGAAAATGAAATTGACTAATCCAATTTTGACAGATCACATCCTCATCTTTCAGGAAGAGGAATTTGGTACGAACTTTAGGAATTATGGCCGAACCCCCGTAAATGAGTTTCCTATATATCTCAGGCTATATGAGAATTCATGACAATTGTAGTTCGATACAATTGATTTAACGCACAATTTTAAAATAACCCAAATGTCATCCTGATATCGAATTATGAAGACACCGGAATGCTCGAGAATAAGATTTAAGGGTGAATGTTGGAATACAGCCGAGTTTTCAACACTGGTCCCGCCTACATATCTCTCAACTCTAGGAATCAGGCTGCTCGTAGTTCGACTCGATCGGTTGAAAAAGAAATCTATTATGCAAGATAACCTTTGGTTCTGGATGATCGACAAAATAGGTCGAGTATGAAAAAGAGGCTTGCAACCTCTTAGTCATGAATGTGGCGCACTTCACACCCATAATTAAGAACTTATCCGGACATAATTTCCAAAGCTCTTGGTGCATTGTCACTCAGATTAGAAAGCTGCTTCCGGTAGAGATCAAAAATTTTCGAATGCAAAACTGAAACCATGAAACCTAAAAAAAACCACATGCCTTCTGATAGAGGTGTGGTTTGATTGTGGTGAAAGTCGCTCCTCTGCTCGCGTCCTAAGAGTTTGACACTCCTCTTCGGACTATGCCCCAGTTCTTTGCTAAGAAAAAGTTTTACGTTGTGATGCATCCCTTTTGATGTCGTCCGCACCTGTGGTTTGGTTTGAGAATTCATCACCTCGGATTCTCTCGACAAAGGCTGAGATAAAACTCATTAGCATAAAAATGCAATTCAAATGGAGAGATAGTGTTTTTTACCGTGTTGACACTTAATTGCTCTCCTTGAACATTTAACGTCAATCCCATCAAGTTTGACATAAAGCAAATAAAGCTTGTATCTCATAATTGCAATATAATCTTCAATATACTCTTCCTTTGATGCTAAAGCAATAAAATAAGCTGGTGTAATATGTTGACGGTTCTCTTGATGTCGTTGTTGATGGTTCTCTTGATGTCATTTTTGCAAAGAACAATGATGCAATTGATGTTGATCTTCTTGTGATTGGTAAATCTTTCCCTTGCGATGCGTAACTCCTTCTCTTACTATGCATGAACTCCTTTCCCGCGATGCATGAATCTTCTTTTGCAATGCATGAGTCTCTTTTCTCGCGATGCATGACTTCCTTCTCTTGATATGCATGACTTCTTTCTCTCGCTATGCACGGCTTCTTATTCTTGCTATGCATGAATCTTTTCTTGTGATGCATGACTTCCTTTTTTTGCTATGCATGACTTCTCTGCGATGCATGACTTCTTTCTCTTACTATGCATGACATTTTTCCCGCAATACATGAATATCTTCCCGCGAAGCATGAATCTCGTCTTGGAATGCATGAATCTTCTCTTGCAATGCGTGATCTCCTTCTCTTCCTATTCATGATTTCCTTTTCTTGCTATGCATGATTTCTTTTTCTTGCAATGCATGAATCTTTTGATGATACCCTCCTGATACCGAACGAAGATAATGCTTCCAAGCAACATAGGTGATCTTCTAGGTATCTCTTGGATGGCGGAATCATCTCAATCGACAATACAAATAAATATGACCCTCGGAGTAATGGTATCATCTCATTCGATAATACGACATAAATGACTCTTCGAGCTGTAATATTATCATGTCCGATAATATGATGCAGATAATGTCCTCCAATTATCTTTAGTTGCTGGAAAATAAATAAAATTTCTTTCTTCAAGGTTTTCCTTTTGTTCATCTCCGAATATAATTGCATGTTCACTATAGACCTCACCTTGTTGAGAATTTGAATGAAATAATGCTATTCATATTCCCAATTATTTGGTATGACAAGCATAAAAACTTTTCATGCATCCACAGAAAAATTGTTAGTCTAAAGTGAACTGATCTGTGTCGATCTCTTCGATTGTCTGCTCCTGGTCTTGCTATCTCCGGTTGATTTCTCTGATCTCCCGCCTCTTGATAGGTAAATAAGAAATATTTTTATACAAAAATAATTGAACATGGAGGAAAAGTTTTAAGAAAAAGAAACAGATCTTCAGAAAGTAATGTTTAGAAAAGGTCATTGCTAAGTGTCATGTCACGACAAGTTTAATGAACGCCATTTGGTGTTGATATTTCGAGATCTGTCTGATCACTTATTAGGAAGTATTCAAAGTTGTTTTAAACTGCCGATAAATCCTATTGAAATTTTTGAGGTCATTCTCAATATTTTCTGTCCTAGTTAACTGTCTTGGCTTATCTTTAATCGTTGGTAATCAAATCACGGAATTTTTGAGATCCTCTCAAAATTCTGTTCCAGTTGCAAATTTCAAAGTAACTTCAGTCTCGACTTTTTTGGAGAGATCTTCTTCTTGAGAATTTTTGAGTTTCTCTCAAAAATTCGGTCCGAATTTCTATTATAAAGAGAAATAGAAATCTTATGGGAAATATGACCGAGCCGTTGTGGCGCCTATATATCCCGTTGATGCAGGAATCAGGTCAAACGTAGTTCCCTCTCAAATATTAACAAAAATAAGAAAATTACAAAGAAACCGACCGAGGCCGAAATAGGCCGCCTACGCATCTCATTCTTGAGAATTCAGGTCGAACGTAGTTCAAATACAAGGAAAAATATTAAAAGAGGATAAATGGGTGACCGAGGCCGACATAGGCCGCTTACGTATCTCATTTTTGAGAATTCAGGTAAGACGTAGTTCATTATAAGATGAATAAAATTTCAGACAAAGCGATTACAAGCAAATAGAATGATTACAAGGAAATAATAGAAATACAAACTGAAATTTCACACATAGTATCTATTGACAACGTCTGAATTGATCGGTTTCGTCCATTCGGTGCCATCCATCTCCGACAGGACCAAGGCACCACCGGATAACACTTTGTGAACCATGTAGGGTCCTTTCCAATTTGGTGCAAATTTCCCTTTGTACTCAGCTTGATGAGGGAAAATGCATTTGAGAACCAACTGACCAATTTCAAATATTCTGGATCTTACTTTTTTATAGAAAGCACGAATCATTCTCTGTCGATACAGTTGACCATGACAAACAACAACCATTCTCTTCTCATCAATCAAGATTAACTAGTCAATCCTCTTGCGGACCCAATCAACATCACTTAATTCAGCTTCTTGGACGATTCTCAATGAAGGTATTTCAACAAATATGGAGTAGCTTCGATTGACGTTCTGACAGTCATTTTGTAACCCAACAAAGCATATGGCAACATCTTGTGCCAACCTCTATGATTGTCAATCATTTTTCTCAGATTTTTCTTAATGTTCTTGTTGGCGGCTTCTACAGCTCCATTCATTTGGGGACGATAGGCGGTTGAGTTTCGATGAGTAATCTTGAATTGCTCACATATTTCTCTCATCAAGTGACTGTTGAGGTTGGCACCATTATCAGTAATGATGGATTCTGGCACTCCAAACCAACATATCAAATTGTTGCGAGCAAAATCAGCTACAACTTTCTTGGTCACCGACTTATACGAAGATGCTTCCACCTACTTGGTGAAGTAGTCAATTGCAACCAAAATGAATTTTTGTCCGTTGGAGGCGGCTGGCTATATTGGACCAATGACATCTATTTCCCTAAGCTACAAAAGGCCAAAGTGAACTCATAGCATTACGTTCGTGAGGCGGCACTCGAATCAAATCACCATGCATTTGACATTTATGACATTTTTGCACAAACTTGCAACAATCATGCTCCATAGTCATCCAAAAATAACCAGTTCGGAGGATCTTCCTCGCCAAAGGGAGCCCATTCATGTGAGAACCACAAACTCTGGCGTGTATTTGTTCCAGAAATTTTGCAGCTTCACTAGCATCAACACATCTGAGAAGACCTAAATCTGGAGTTCTCCTATAAAGGATTTCCCCACTTGCAAAGAAATTGAGGGTCATTCAGCGTATCAATTTCTTCTGATTGAACGTTGCATTCTCAGGATAAGTCCTGGTCTCCAAATACTTCTTGATATAAAAGTACCAAGGCAAACCATCTGGTTCCGCTTCAACATGTGAACAATGGAGGCCGCTCTTTTACCTCTATATCCATGGGATCAATATAACTTGTATCTGGACGCTTAATAATTGATGTGATGGTGGCGAGGGCATCGACCAACTCATTCTGTGTCCTGGAGTGTGTCTGAATTCAATTTTGCAAAATCTTTTGCACAACTTCTGTATATACTTCACGTACGGTGTGATCTTCGGTTTTTTCATAGCCCATTCAAACCAAGGATACAAGCTTCGTATTCTGTCATGTTGTTCGTGCAATCAAATCGAAGTTTAGCCGCCATAGGATAATTCTGGCCAGATTCTGACACTAAGACTGCTCCGATTCCTTTTCCTTAGTGATTTGCCACTCTATCAAAGAATACTCTCCAACCAGGGTATGCCTCAGAAATATCTTCACATACAAATGCTACTTCTTCATTGGGAAAATAAGTCTTGAGCGATTCATACTCTTCATCAACTGGATTCTCCGCAAGATAATCAGCCAAAACTTATGCTTTTATCGCCTTCTGAGTCACATACACAATATCAAACTCACTTAACAACATTTGCCATTTAGCCTACTTCCGGTCGGCATTGCTTTTTGGAAAATATACTTTAACGGGTCCATTCTGGAAATAAGGTATGTGGTATAAGAAGACAAATAATGTCTCAACTTCTGAGCATTCCAAGTCAAAGCACAATATGTTCTCTCCAAAAGAGTGTAACGAGCCTCATACAGAATGAATTTCTTGCTCAAATAATAAATGACTCGTTTCTTCTTCCAGTTTCATCATGTTGACCAAGCACGCATCCAAATGTGATATCTGAGATAGATAGATACAACAGCAAAGGACTTCCTTGCCGTGGAGGAACCAACACCGGTGGATTGGACAGATAGTTCTTGATGGCATCAAAAACAGTTTGACATTCTCCGGTCCATTTGGTCAGGGCATCTTTTTTCAACAGATTGAAGATGAGTTCACACACCACGGTGGATTGAGCTATGATCAGGCTGATGTAGTTCAGCCTTCCCAGGAAACTCATCACCTCTTTCTTGGTCTTCGGAGGGGGTAATTCTAGAATCGCTTTGATCTTGGAAGGATCAAGTTTGATGCCTCTTCTGCTAACTATGAATCATAATAGCTTGCCAGCTGGCACTCCAAAAGCACATTTGGCGGGATTTAACTTTAAATTGTATCGGCATAGACGATCAAAGAATTTCCTCCAGTGAGTCAAGTTATCCGAACTCTCGCGGTACTTAATTATGACATTATCTACATGCACCCCGATCGCCTTGTGAATCATATCGTAAAAGATGGTTGTCATAGCCCTCATGTAAGCAGCACCGACATTTTTGAGACCAAACGGCATTACCCGATAATGGTATACACCCCAAGGCGTAATGAAAACTGTCTTTTCTGCATCCTCTGCATCCATCAGGATCTGGTGATAACCCGCATAACAATCCACAAACGACTGCATCTCATGCTTAGCACAGTTATCAATGAGAATGTGAATGTTTGGCATTGGAAAATTATCTTTCGGGCTACGTTTGTTGAGATCTCTGTAGTCAACACAAATTCTGATTTTTTCGTCTTTCTTGGCAACCGGAACAACGTTGGCTAACCAAGTTGGATATTGCGTCACTTTCACTACTTGAGACTCGATCTATTTGGTAATTTCCTCTTTGATCTTTAAAATCAACTCAGGCTTGAACTTCCGAGTCTTTTGTTTTACTGGACTGAAATTTGGATTAATCGGCAACTTGTGGGACACCATATTCGTACTCAGCCCTGGCATGTCTTTGTAAGAACAGGCAAATACATCATCGTACTCTCTGAGCAAATGAACTAGGTCTCTTCTTTGAGCTTCAGTCAGAGGACACTAATTTTGTCTTCTTTGACACACTCCTCATCTCTGAGATTCACAGTCTCAGTTTCTTCCAAATTTGGCTTGTGTTGATTCTCAAATTGTCGAAAATCTTCGGCAACATGTTCGGGTACCTCATTTTCTTCTTCATATTCTTCGCATTCCTCGTCACCTGCTTCATTTTGTTCATTCGGCTCATGACATGACTTGACATTGGCAGGTTTTAAATTAAAATTACTAAAATCATAAACAAACAAAGTTAGGAAAGTAAAACGTAACAGATAAGAAAATAAACAAAATTCGATAAAAGAGGCTTTTCATTTAATTGGAAAGACAAGCGCAAACTTTGGCCATGGCTAAGGGCCATTTTGACTTTTTAAACATCACAAGAGAGTTTAAAAACTTCAAACACGTAAAAACTACATAAAAGGTGGGTCTCGGGCCTCTTTCGGACTACCACCGATTTTAAAAAATGAACATAAACATATGTCTTTTCTACCAAGCTGCACGGGAAATCAGGAGTGGTGTAGAAGTCCAATTTTCCAATTGCTCATTAGGTTTTGCATCACAGATGCCTGAGGCCCCAGCTTCATCCTCCATGACTGCGTCAACTTCTTCGAACATGCCCCAGATTCCTTCCCCCAGATCGTTGTCGATGGCATGCTCCCGCACCGGGAATGACTGGTACAGATGAGGAATTGGCCTAGCCAATGCTTGATCAACACTCTTGTTCTTCATCTCTACTTCATCAACATCTGTGGGGACATACCTCAAACCAGGGCTTGCTTAACCGGATACACAGAATTGGGATCTCTGTTGCATGCAAATCTTTCTATCGGGAAAGCCTCGCTTATTCAAAGGGCTTCTTATTTAGAACCCTTTTTTTGAAAGTGCTTCCCCATTCCGAAATCTGGTTCGAAACCATTCTGAAGCATGACAATAGCAATAATCTTGTATACGACAGGCATAGGAGGTTGCGGAGCCAAATCATCACCGGTGGCTTTCACCAGCTCCACCATGTAGAAATTACAACCTCGAGAGATATCATCAACGATCGGTGCATACCCATTGGAATGGCTCCCTTCTCCATAAATGACCAATTCCTGGTCCTTCTAAACAAATTTTATTAGTTGGTGAATGGTAGAAGGCACAGCCCCAGCCATGTGGATAAACGGTCTTTCCAGAAGCAAATTGTAACTAATGTTGATATCCAACACCTGGAACTCCACGTTGAATTCCGCAAGACCCACCTGAATATCTAAGTTTACCGCACCCAATGTGTCTTTTTGCACTCCATCAAAAGCCCTCACATTGACTTGGTTTTGGTGAAGCTTTCCCAAGTCGAATTTCAGTTGCCTCAGAGTCGAAAGTGGGCAAATATTAAGACCGAATCCGTCATCAACCAAGACACAATTTATTATCTTATTTCGACACATAATGGTGACGTGCAAAGCTTTGTTGTGCATCCTGCCTTCAAATGACAGCTCTTCGTCACAAAAACTGATTCAATGTCCTCGAATGACCTGGTTTATCATGGCTGCTAGACTGTCACTGTTAGTACCCACAGACACATAAGTATCATCCAAAGCCCTCATCAGAGCCTGCCTATGCAACTGCCAACTCATCAATAAGGCCCACACAGAAATCTGAGCCGGCGTCTTCTCCAAATGCTTCACAATTGAATAATCTTTCGGTTACATTTTTCTCCATAACTCCTCGGCCTCGATTTCACTGATCGACCTTTTTGTTTGGTCCTTCGTCTGTACACCCTAGATCAGCTTTTCTAGTGTGTAGCACTTGCCAGATCTGGTCATACCCTGGGTAACAACCGTTTCAATCACAAACTTTGGTCGGGCAAGAGTTTTTCATGGCACCAAGGCAACAACCTTCTCGAGTGTCATAATCACAAACTCTTTCTTCTCTCTAATGATCAACGAGGCTACAGCCATTTCCAGCTCATCAGGATCAATCAGAACTATTACCTTTGTCATGCATCAATCATCATCTGTCTTTATCATATTGATAGTGACGCCTCAATGATTTGGCAAAGGATTACTATTGACATTGGGCGCGACTGTCTGAAGAGAGACCACGTTCTGGTCAATCAGGTTTCAGATTTTATGCTTCAGCTTGATACATTCCTCGGTATTATGTCTAACACTATTGGAGTGATATGCGCACCTCTGGTAAGGTCTGTAGAACTTTGAGCTAGTCTAAACCGGCTTGGGCCCCACTGGATGAATATATCTTGCCGCAGTTAATCGCTCGAACAGCTTTGCTCGACTTTTAATAAGTAGAGTGAAAATTCTAGCAGGCTTCTTCTCAAATCTAGGACGGGGGGATTGTAATTGCCTTGTTGAGAATGAGGCATTTGACGATAATTTGGGGCGTTTGGACGGGGCGCTTGATATCTAGGATATGAGTTGATTTGGTAATTTGGTTGTGGAGCTTGGTAGTTCGAGGGGGTATTTTGGTAAAGTGGAGTTGGGATTTGGTACGTTGGGGGAGGAGTTTGGTAATTTGTCTAAACATTGGCGCAGTTGGGGGCGACGTTCCAGTAGTGATGAGGTGGAGTTTGGTAAACTGGAGAGGGAGTTTGGTAGATAGGAGGGGGAGTATTTTGATAACGGGGAGGAGGGGTATTTTGATAAATGGAGGGAGGGGTATTTTGGTAATCAACCTGTGCATAACAAGCCGGGTACGAACTCT
>JAJOOH010019086.1:0-11103 GCA_029582605.1 Solanum gracilifrons | reverse complement strand
AAATAGTTTCAACAAAATGACCATATGTATATGTAACACATCGATATGTATATATAATATATCGATATGTATATATAATATATCAATTTGTATATAGTGTATACTGATCATGTATAGATAATGTAAAACTATATATTAAAAATGTATATACTCTACATATATCGTTATTATAATAAAGTATGCATTACAGATTTCAATCCCAACCAACTTAAATCTCCTCAAAACAATTCCAAAATGTTGATATGGGCTCCTTTAAATACTTCAAGTTTTTTGATATATTATTTACTTGAAATTTGAAATGATTCACGTTTGCGGCACGTCAATTCTTGAAGCCGGGCTCAGAAAAAGGAGGAGGGGGAGGAGGAGGAGGAGGAGGAGGACAAAACAAACAAAGAAATAAGGAAGAAGGAGTCATTAATGACCGGAAGAAGACCAAAGAAGGGAAGAAAAAACGCGAATTGCACTTCGCTTGCATGCCCACTTTTGGTAACAACTAATAATTGAGTAATTTTAGAGAATAAATTTTGACTCAATGAACATATTGTCTAATTTTTTTTAAGATTAATTTGGAATTTAGGTCGAGGGCATTTTATATATATACATATATATATATATATTTATTGTATCTTCTTATTCCTTTCTACCACTTATCCCTAGTTAATTTATTTTTATGATGTTTCTATTATAAAAATTATATTATTTTAAATGTTATCACACTTTAATTTTATTAATACCACTTGATAAGCTACTATTTCATTGAATTGGCTTACTGTAATATAATTACATTCAACATACTTTTGAAATTTATTCAATTTTAATAAGTCGGTATTTGATAATGACTTTTCAACAACATTTCTTGGCTCTTATAAGTTGTGATGACTTGAATAATTGAATGCAATCTTTCAATAGATTTTATTTCTGACAAGTTGTCAATCAAGTAGTGTTGACTAACTCATGATGTGGAAAGTCTATGTGATATAATAATTAGCTAAGATTTAATTAACAAGCATATATTATTTTATATATTAAATAAAAGTATAATATTTTCCTTTTCAGTTGGGGACTTCAATTTCTAAAATATTCCAAAGTCAATTCTTGTTATCATACTAAAATAGTTCAAGGGTACTGACCACTGGGATCTTTAGAGAAAAGTAAAGGTGACTTATATATAAGAAATTAGATATAAAAGTCTGTGCTAGCACATACCCAATTATATGTTACATTTTCTATTTTAACTAATGTGATATCTTAAAATTTTGACGGTCAACAATATTTTTTTTTTATCCTAATCTTTTTATAATTTTAGAAGTATTTTAAGTTGTTAATTATTGTGATTTGTACTAAGTTTAATGTAATTTGTAATTATAGAAATTACTAGAAATATTTTTATTTCTTATGTCCCAATTTATATGACACATTTTGAGAGTCAGACAATTTTGTAAATTATTTGATATATTTAAAAAATATTTTAGTTAATTAATGTAATTTATAGTACTTCTTACATAATTTTTAAATATATAGATTTAAAAAAAAATTCTTCTTAATAGTTTATTACTTAAATAACAGAAATGCTAGCTATCATGTTATCACCACATAAATGACTCATGTACATATTTTGTGGTAATATTACTGACATGATTCATTTTGTATATTTGACTAGTAAATGTAATTATTTTTAGTTGATTGACCAGATTGCCCATAAATAATACTATATGAAGATATTTCATTATAAGATTACATTTGTATTTTTTTTTTCATTTTACGTTTTAACACTTAAAATAGTGAATATTTTTATTGAGATTGACTACGAAAAGTAGATAAAATTTAAAATAAAATGAGTTGAGTCGATAGATCATTTTTTATAATTGAGACCATAAAACCTAGAGATTAGAGATATTGAACGGGTAACCAATAAAAATTAAAGATGTGTTGGGATGAATGAAATATTTTTTATCTATAACCAGAAATCTCAAATTCGAGCCTGAGCAAGGTAAATGACTCCCAACAAAAATTATTTTCATTTTTGAGATTCGAACCCGAAACCTCTGATTAAAGTTAAAGGCATCATATCCATGTCGTCACAACCATTTGTGATGACTTAGATATCATTTTAAATTTATAAAATGATGTATTGACAAGTATTTTGTTTTTTAAACTGGGGGCATTGGCAAGGAAAAATAGGAAAGAGGGTTACAAGAATCAAAATCTCAATTTATTTTTTATTTTTATAATTGAGATCGTAAAACCTAAAGACTAGAGATATTGAATTGGTAACCTGTAAAAACTAAGGATGTGTTGGGATGGATGAGATACTTTTATCTACAACCAGAAATTTCGAATTTGAGCCCTAAGGAAGGTAAACCAGTCCCTAGAAGAATTATTTATATCCCTGAGATTAGAACTCGAGATCTTTTTTCACTCAAGATATAGAGCAGTAATAGTCCAAAATTGTTCACTCAAAAATTGTTAATTATTGAGATTTATAATGCTTTTTACATATTTTTAGATATATAAATTCTTAAAAATTTCTTCTTAAAAATTTATTACTTGAATAATAGAAATGCTAGCTATCACGCTATCACTGCATAAATGGCTCATGTACATATTTTGTGGTAATATTACTAACATGATTCATTTGGTAAATTTGACTAGAAAATGTAATTATTTTTAGTTGGTTGGCCAAATATGTCCATGAATAATAGTATATGATGATATTTACAATCATTGTAAGATTACATTTGTATTTTCTTTTCGTTTTACGTTTTATCACTTAAAATAGTGAACATTATATTGAGATTGACTAAAAGAAGCAGATAAAATTAAAACTATAATGAGTTGAATGTATAATTTTATTTTTTTAATAAATTGAGATTAAGAGTCACTCAATAATAGTTTGAATTTCTCCAAACACGTTGAATATCTTAGTGTTTTGACGCAAAACCTAGAGACTAGAGACATTGAACTGGTCAAAAGTAAACGCCTAAAGGAACAAAAGGATGTGTCAGGATAGATATGATACTTTTATCTACAACCAGAAATCCCGAGTTTGAGCCCCAAGGAAGATAAACCACTCTCTACAAGAATTATTTCCATCCTTGGGATTCAAACTTGTGATCTCTGGTTAATAGTAAAGGGATCATATCCATCTCGTCACAATCCTTGGTGTTGTCTTAGACATCATTATAATTTTTTAAGGGATGTATTGACAATTTTTTTTCTTTTTTAAATTGCGGGCAAGGGCAAGTGGGAATAGGGAAGAAGATTACAAGATGAGAACTAGATTCTTAGTGACAAAATAAAAATTCAGATAATCAACTAATTGAGCTATTAAATTTTTTGATGTGTTGCTTTTCTTAAAATTTAATAATGACTAGTCAAATGTACAAAGGATTAGTGCATCCACAACTACAAAAAAGGGGTCTTTATTGGCAATAAAAATTAACTTTCGCGGCAATAATAATCGTCACTATATCCTTTACCGGCCATTGATCTTTAGCTGGCGATGCTGGGTCGCTAAAGGCTTTCGCGGCCATTCTCAATAAAGCTGGTAAAGGGTATTATTTTTCATTAATTATTACATAATACTTAACCCGTTACATTGGAATTCAGATCGAGGGAGCATATATTGTATTCTCGTTAAATAAATAGTATAGGGTAATATTCTCACGAGTTAATCGTGAATTAATCGCTAAAGCTATTCTATAACGTCTCATTTCAATTCTTTTGACATCTCATCAACTTCTTCCGTCTATCTTTTTATCACTTTCTACCATGTCTATCACTAATTATTTTATTTTTACGTCATTTTTATCGTAATTATGTCATTTTAAGTGTTATAGGACTTTAATTTCATTAACACCACTTGATATTGTTTCATTGAATTTGCTTACGGTTACATAATTACATTCAACCTAGCTACTTTTAAAATTTACTCAATTTGAAAAAGTTGGTATTTGATAATGACTTTCCAACAATATTTCTTGGCTCTCATGAGTTGTGACTTGAATAAATAAATGCAATCTTTCAATAAATTTTATTTATTTATATTATTTCGGAAAATGATCAAGCAAGTAGTGTTGACTAATTCTTGATGTGGAAAATCTAAGTGATATAATAATTAGCTAAGATTTAATTAACAAGAAGAAATTATTATATATTAAATCAGTATAATATTTTCCTTTTTCAGTTGGGCACTTCAAATTCTAGATATTCCAAAATCAGTTCTCGTTATCATATACTAAAATAATTCAAGGGTAGTATCGTTGGAGAAAAATAAAGGAAAAACAAAAGAAAACAATAGTTTCGAGAGTCAATCAATTTTTTTTATTGTAATAAATTAGAATACAAGAGTCTTCAACATAAACTCAATATATGTTACTTTCTTTATTTTGACTAATGTGATATTGATAAAATTTTGAGAGTCATTCAATTATTTTTATTGTAATTTTTTTTAATTTTAAAAATTATTTTAAGTTGTTAATTGTTGAGATTTGAAGTAATTTTAACGGAATTTGTAAATATATAAATTATTGGAAATGTCTTTACTCTTTATGTCCCAATTGATGTGGCATATATCAAATTTTGGAGAGTCAAATTTTTTTTTCCTTTAGAGTAATTTTTTTTATATGTTTTAATTTTTTTAAGTTGTTAATTATTGTAATTTATAGTAGTTTTTACATAATTCTTAAATATATAAATTATTGAAAATTTCTTTATAATAATTTATTACTTAAATAACAAAAATGCCCTTTCATCCACTTTATTTCCAAGAAACACATGCCAAGGGTTGGCGAAAAGACGTGTGCTTCTGACCATTTTTACTATTTTCACTTAGAGAATTTAAAATATGATTAGAAGTAAGCACACAAAAAACTCTGAGACTAAGCAACGATTGATAAATAAACCTGAGACTAACTTCCATGATCCAATATACATATTTTGTGATATCATTACTAACATGATTTATTTCGTATATTTGACTAGCAAATATAATTATTTTTAGTTGATTGACCAAATATGGCCATAAATAATAATATATGAAGATATTTACTGTCATTATAAGATTACATTTGTATTTTTTTTCCTTTTACGTTTTAACACTTAAAATAGTGAATATTTTATTGAGATTGACTACAAGAAGCAAATAAAATTAAAACTAAAATTAGTTGAATCGATAAAAGGAACAAAAAGGATGTGTTGAGATGAATGAGATACTTTTTCTACAAATAGAAATTTCGAATTCGAGCCCTGAGGAAGGTAAACCAATTCCTACAAGAATTATTTTCATTCCTGAGATTCGAACCCGAGAATCTGGTTAGAGATAGAGGGATATTGTGATGACTTAGACATCATTATAAATTTTATGTGTTGATATATCTTCAGTTAAGATCAAGGAAACTTATCATTAAATTTCATTACAGTATTGGAGTCAAAATTTTCATTAAGAAAATTTAAAATATGATAAGAAGTAAACACACAAAGAAGCTTGAAACTAAGCAACAACCCGATGATTAAGCCTGAGACTAACTTCCATGATTCAATATACATACCTTATGGTATTATTACTAACATGAGTCTTTTTTTTTTGTATATTTGACTAACAAATATAATTATTTTTAATCGGTTTGACCAAATATGTCCATAAATAATAGTTTATGAAGATATTTACTATCATTGAAAGATTACATTCGTATCTTTTTGTTTTACGTTTTATCACTTAAACTAGTGAATATTTTATTGAGCTTGACTACAATAAGAAAATCACGTTGAGCACCTTAGTATCAAGCACGTAAAACCTAGAGACTAGAGACATTGAATTGGTCAAAAGTAAACGTATAAAGGAACATAAAGTATGTGTCGGGATAGATGAGATACATGTATCTACAACCAGAAATTTTGAATTCGAGCCCCAAGGAAGGTAAACCAATTCCTATAAGAATTATTTCCATCACTGAGACTCAAACTTGGAATCTTTGATTAAAGATAGAGGCATCTTATCCATCTCGTCACAATCCTTTGTGTTGACTTAGACATCATTATAAATTTATAATGGATGAATTGACATTTTTTTATTTCTTAAATTGGGGGTAGGGACAAGGGAAATAGGAAAGGGATTACAAGAAACTCTCCTAAAAAAATAAAAATTCAGATAATCAACTAATTGAGAACTTTCAAATGTATTGGCATATCATCATAGTGTTGTTTCCCTTAAAATTAAAGAGTGACTAGTCAAATGTACAAAAGATCAGTGCATCAAATTAAGTTTCTTATAAACCACATTACATTCCTTTTATTTTTTATTTTTGTATAATTTGATATTCAAAATATATAATAATCACAAAGACGTATGAACCGTTTAGTGTTTTCAAGTGTACATCAACAACAAAGGACCCACTAATGACATATTAGACAAAGACTCACTATACTTGATAATATTAAGAGGTACTTAAGGAAACTTCTGTGATATGATGCGCCATTAAAAAATAATTAATCTTTAATTTGCAATTGGTAAAACATAAAAGAAAATTCTACAAAAGTTGTGTTTCAACCTTTGTTATTTCACTTTTTTCAACAATGTTAACATCAAGAATCTTTTCAAGTCATTGCAAGTTCTACAAGAAACCTAGTCACACAACAAAGAAAGTTTTACATTTCATTAGAAATTATCTACCATTACGGTTTCAGGTTTGAATCTCGAGGACTGAGTATTGATAGCTTTTGATAGAGAATATTTTACCACATGCATCTGAATTAGTTAGATTCTAAAGTCGGTACTGGATACCAAAAAAAAAATTAAAAATGAAGCTTAATCTATCATTATCGTTATGAAAACGATATAATTTTCTACTAATAGTTAATAATAATATCAAAGTAATACATTGTTGTTATTGCAAAGTCCTATTCTTATGATCACTAGGGAGATTGTGATTTGTGAGCATCCATTCAATGAATACAACTCAACAATGAAAGTAAGAATCATGTCATTATTAAGAATAAAAGGAGAAGTTTAGTAATTTTGGTATGAAGAATAATATTTTCCTAAAAAAAAGGGGTTGCTTATTTATATTTTATAAGTCTTTAGGTGTGAAAATATTATTCTAAGAACATTTATATATAATTTCGGTGAAAATTATGGGGGATGAAGTGTGGAGATAGGCAGGAGACAATCAACATGGAAAATCACTTATTGATTTTGTTTTTCCTTCTCTCTTAAGGAATTAATTTTCATATTTTCAAAGAACTTATTTTCTTAGAAAAAGTATTTTGAATTGACCAACTAAAAGTGATAAATCAAAAAATAGATTCTGCAATAATAGAAAATGTTTTCCTCCACACTCTTTAAGAGTTAAAGTTAGATTATTTTTTACGTCCAATTCGAAGGTTTCCCATATTACAATAATTCCAAATTTTTCGCGCATACATTGTTCTTTAGCCAGATATATAACAAACGATACATAAATTACGTATCAGATATATAACTATAAACCAGATTCACACTTAATTAGGTTTGGAATAATTAGAGTTATATATCAACAATAATATTGTTACCAAATACATTCCACACAAATAAAGTTGTAAATATGTATCTGATAGGGGTGGCGTGATGTATCTAAAAATTAGGAGAGAAGGAAAAATAAGATTTTTATAATTAATTTAAATGGTAGGAATTCTTATAGATCATGTTATTTTAAGTCGTGTAATTACATAATTTTTATATAATTAAATATAGTGTCACACGAATTGAAACAAATATATAAAAAATATTTGTTAGGAAACGGCTTCTTATATGAAAGTCATTTATTTAGTACAACTTTCATTAGTTGTTTCCTAAAAATTTGGACTTGATTTTTATCTTTGACCAATTAAATTTTTTGACTGTTGAAATCAGAAAAGGGAGAAAAAAGTAAGAGGAATATTTATGCATATCGAAAAGTCACGCAGAACAAGTTGTAACATAAAATTATTATATATTCAAATAAATTATTTATACATATTGAATAATTTTTTAAATATAAATATGTAATCTAAGATAAAGTTATTCGATAATATCTAATTCATAATTTGTATTGTAGCTCCACCTTTGATCAGGAACAAGAAGGACGTAGTTGAGAACGGAGTTTAAAGGGGTTGAACAATAATATCTATTGCTATTTTACAAGTGGAGTTTAGAGTAGGTGATATCTGCGCACAGGGGCGGATCCACGTGGGTTCCAGGGGATTCACCCGAAGCATCTCGGTAAAAAATTACACAATATATATAAGGTAAATTTTCTGCATTTATGTAGATATATATATTTTGAACCTCTTTAATAATAAAGAGAAGCTAATGGTAAAGTGGCAAGTCCCCTTGAAATTAGATTGTATGTCAATGGTTTGAATCTTGTGAAAGCATTTTATCTTTTTCTTTTTTAGTTTCAGTTTTTTTTTAGTTTTTTTTTATTATTATTTTCAGTTCTGTTTTTCAAGTTTTTTTTATTTTCAGTTCTGTTTTTCAAGTTGTTTTTTAGTTTTTTTTTTTACTTTAAAAAATGTGTTAAAAGTGTGGTTTTAAACCCAAAAGAATTCAAGGTTTCCATTTCTAAAGGCTTATTTACATATTTATACTTTTATTTTGCAAACCCCCTAAATGAAAATTCTGGGTCTGTCACTGTTTGCGTACACCCAATTTTTTTTAAGATAGAGAATTAATTTTTGATAGATCTTCAAATCCAGTATTTTCTTGAATGCGAAATATGTGTATAAGTTATTAAATTTCATATTTGTCTATGAAAATATTATCTAATTGTATATGTTAGTATATCTATATATAATTGATTTTTTTTGTGTAATACTGAAATTATTAAACTAATAGATATGATGAAGTCATAACTTTAACACCAATATAATAGGTTTAATGTTAGAGATTTTATATTTTGAATCCACTTTTATCATTAATTACTCTATATTTGAAAGACGCATAAACATTAAAAGTCTTCTTAGTATGGACACTGGTTAAAGGTAACCCCAAGTCCCTAACCTTTGTAGGTGAACTTATTATTAAAAGAACAATTGAAATAAATGATCGTCAATCAAAATAATATCCAATAAATATATATATTTCGTAAGGTATATATATATATTAGAGTATCATATATTTATTTTTAGTCAAGTCTCCCTCTCTCTCTCTCTAAAATTCAAGTCATGTCCAACTAATCAAAGATTCAATTAAAAGGCTTCTTTTTGTCAAGATGGGAGACAAATTGAAATAACTAACCGTCTACCAAAATAATATCCAACAAATATATATATTTTGATGTATTAATATATAATATACATATAATAGATATATTTTTGTAATATTATATTTGTTTTTAGTCAAGTCTCCCTGTCTCTATATAAAAAACTTAAGTCATGTCCAACTAAACAAAGATTCAAAGGTTTCTTTTTGTGAAGATGAGAAAGAAAACAGGAAAATTCATTATTTTCTCATCAATTTCCTTCTCTTTTTACTTGCTATGTTTAGTTATATTTTTCTCCATGAAAATGACTATGGCACAAAACAAATCATCAATAGTTTCCATAAATGTAGGAGTTGTGTTGGACATGGATGAATGGTTTGGAAAAATGGGTTTGAGTTGTATATCTATGGCTTTATCAGACTTGTATAGTTTTGCTGGCTCTAATTATAAGACTAGGTTGGTTCTTCATACTCGTGACTCGAAGAGAGATGTTGTTGGTGCTGCTGCTGCAGGTACGTACGTAAATATGTATTGACAATATGAAGAGTTTTTTTTTGTTATGTTGCAGTAAATTGTGACTCTATTTTCCATATTATCGTTTATATAGAAAGTTATCTGGTATTGCCGATCAATTTAACCTAATAGTAATAAAATTCACCGTAGTGAACTAAAGATAAACTCAAATATCAATTATGACTTTATCATCCATGACCCTAAATCTCTCTTTTTCTTATGGAAATACTATAAATATCAAAAAGAATATGAGTTACATTAATATTTAAGAATATTATCTATAAATGTCTAAAAGTGGAATCACATAAATTTGGTTGTATATATATGTTTGCATACGTGTGTAAAGCCATGATAATATCAAAACTATTAATGTCAATCATGGTGAAGCTAGAAATTTTGGTAGGAGTGTTTAAAATTTTATATATCTTTAAAAAGTTATTCCTGACCTGTATACACAATATTATTGTCTCTATGCACAATATTATTTTTTGACAAATAATATTCAAATGACCACTCTTGGATCAATTTTAGCTATGCCGCTGATGTTTGATGTTAATAGATAGGGTCATGACTCAATCCGTTTAAAATTGATTAGGTTAATTAAGATGAGTCAAATTGTGATTCAAAGTAAAACTAAAATTTGACGTATCCTAAATAATTAAACTCATTTTCTATATATATGTGTTTAACAATGCATGTTTTGTGTGTCACCTTGCTAATATTGTACATAAATATATTTCATTTTTGGTAACTTGATACTTAAAAGCACTTTTTTGAAAATATTCTAAATACGAAAAAACAAATGAAAGCACTTTTCAAATAATATGGTAAAAAACAAATTGTTATTTATGTTGAACTTTTTTTTAAAAAGTAATTTATTTTTAGAACAAATTAATTTAAACAACTTATAGCCAAATATATATGCTCTCACTCAATAATATCTCCTCCAATTTTTATTTTTTTTAAAAACATGTGAATTTTTTTAACAGTTCTAACAGCTTTTCATGATATATATACTATAAAGTCACATCATGATTTTAGTTAAATAAGTCACATCATGATTTTATAATTAGACATTCTACTAAAATCTTATTCAAGTTGGTAGATTGGTACGTATGATTGAATTAAATAGCTAAAGTCTTTTTATGTTGACTTTCTGACTTTTTCATCCAAAACTTAAAGAATTTAGTGGTGGTTTGATATTAGAATAGTACTGAATATAATATAAAGATAATATCTAATATTGCTAATGACATAATTTTAAAATAGTATGGAATAAGGTGTATATTTAATATATATCGTAAATTGAAACACTATCAAATAAGAGACCAAATAATACTAAATTTGATATATATATATATATATATATTTT
>JAJOOH010019074.1:0-11214 GCA_029582605.1 Solanum gracilifrons | reverse complement strand
GTTAATTTGCAATATTTGTTTTACGCGATTTCATTATTATTATTTTTGTTGGATATTTTAGTGTCATTAATCATATCATATTGTGTTATATTTTTAAGAAACATCTTAGATAGTTATATTTTGGTAGGACTAAAGAAATATTTGAAGTACAAGTAAATTATATGTTTGTATGAATACTTTACCAGAAAAACCCGAAACAACCCGAAAAACCGAAATACCCGAAAAAATCTGAGGTTGAAAAACCCAAGTTTTATTGGTTTGATTTGGTTTATAAATTTAAAAATCCACAAATGATTTGGTTTGATATTTGAAAAACCTGAACCAATCCGGCCATGTACACCCCTAATCGTAGTAAAGAAACATTAACAAAGAAGCCTAATTATGTCTCTAGCTAGTGTTAGCTATTTTTTGAAATTTCCTCTTTAAAAAATTCAAGAAATATTTGCACTTTTTCTTTCCACAAACAAAAACTTGCTAACTTTGCTAAGTTTTCCACCAACAAATTGTATGTTGGTAACTTACAACTTTCTAACACGAATAGACTTTTCACTTTAGAGTTATGCCAGTAAGTATATAAATAAATGATAAAGTGATTTTGCTAAAAAAGTAAAAATAATGTTGTCATATCTAACTTTAATAATTTTATTTATTATGATTAATTATTTGCATTTATTTTTATGTAATTTCTTAGTATAATCAATGTTTTTGATACTATTGGTACATAAAACTCAAACTCAAAAAAAAAAAAAAAAATCATGTACGCGTTTTGCCATATCAACTTTATTTGAAATTTATGAAACTAGAGATAAAAATAAAATTATATTTAATTATACTTTTTCTAAAAAAAAAAAAAGAGCATTCAATAAAATTTACTAAAGATGGAGTTGAAAAACAGTTTAATATTTGTGGCCAAAAAAAAAATTGACACCATGGGCCTTTAATTTCTTTCCACATTATTGGATCATCCCCCCTTAATTCCCTATAAATTGAGACACCAATTCACTAGCTTTTCATCTTCACATCACTTCAACCTTTCTTTCTTTTTTTTCTAAAAAGTTCTTTTTAAAATTTTCTAACATGAAGAAGGGTAGTTCCATTTTCGCGATATTTTTTATCGCGATACTCGTTATTTTAATTGGAGAATTATTGGTGGCAGAGGCAGTGACATGCAAAATTGCGGAGCTAACCCCGTGTGCCGATGCGATTATTTCATCAAAGCCACCCTCTGCGTCATGTTGCGCTAAATTGAAAGAGCAGAAGCCTTGTCTTTGTGGGTACATCAAAGATCCTAAGTTGAAGCCATATGTTAACTCTCATAATGCCAAAAAAGTTGCTAAAACATGTGGAGTTCCCTTTCCCAAATGTTAAAATCGTAATAAAAAATGGTAATTAAAAAGGGTGAAAATTATATATATATATATTTTGTAGAATGATCAAAATGTCATCATTTTATAAGTCATTATTGATACTTTATACCTAAATAAATGATTATAATTAATGCTTCTGATATATCAATCAATCTTTCTTTTGCGTATGTACTTGGCTCCCAAATAATTGTCTAGATTTATATATGATCTTGGCTTTTTCAATAACCTTTTTTTTCCATAGGAGGTTTTGCTAGTGTACCTAGTAGACTTTTTAAAAAAAATAAAGGGCTAATAAACGAGAATCTCTAGAGGTTTTTTTTTTTTGTGTGAAATAAACAAAAGGGAAGGTATACAATATAATATCATAAATTATAGATGGAAATTTCTTTATATAGTCCAAGGCGGATGAGCTAGCAAGGGTTGAAGCGTTCATCCCAACCTTTTTTAGTGGAAAATTACACAGTTTATACATAATTAAGCCTATTTTTTTATATATATAATAGATGTGGAACTCTCTTTTGCCTCTTTGTATATTTACTTTTTATTCTTTGAACCCTTTAGTAAAAATCTTCGTTCAACCATGGTATAAAGTGAATTTTACTATGATGATTAATACATGAATTGGGAACACTAGAACTGTTTATGGGCTTAGATGATAATTCATTGTTCCTTTTATGATGCAAACAAAAAAATAGAAACCTTTTTTTGGAAATATGCAATTTTGCAACCAAAACTGTGATATAGTAATAAAAAGTAATAGAAAACTAACATATGGACTAAAATGAGTGTACTAGTATACATGAAACTTGTGTGTTTGGGCACATGCTTATAATTTTGGGATAATACATAAATAATCCTTGTCGGGCTAGAAAATTCAATCCAAATTTCCAAGTATTAGCTAGAAAATTTCCAAAAGCTTTAGAAGCTTTTAAGTACAAAATATTCAATAAAAAATAGTTTTCTTTTTCCAAAAATAATTAATTTATAAGTTTCCAAAATTTGGTAAGAATTGCACTACGCTGGCGACTCGGCGTAGTTGGTCGGGCTGGCCGAACTGATCGGCGAGTCACTGATTTCTCCTTATATCACCGAGTTGGCTTGAGTTTCTAAGCAGAACTCTCTAGACTTTTAGTCAAGCTAGGTGACCTCGCCGAACTGATCGGCGAGTCGCCAAATGCTCTTTTCATCACCGAGTAGGCTTGATTTTTTTGCATAAATTTGTTCAGTACATTCATTCAATAAAAAGTCATATAAGTTCTCATACAAAATATACAAAGTTCCCTCTATATACATGAGCCTATGTGACTAGATAAACGAATAAGATGTAGGAATATGATGTTAATGAAATAATATCACATTTAATCTTTTTTATATTATGTTTACCTAATAAAGTTTTTGT
Source organism: Solanum gracilifrons (assembly GCA_029582605.1). Lineage (NCBI taxonomy): Eukaryota > Viridiplantae > Streptophyta > Magnoliopsida > Solanales > Solanaceae > Solanum > Solanum gracilifrons. Next base: position 8,448 of record JAJOOH010019074.1, on the reverse strand, counting down.
CACTTTATATGTTTGTTTAATGTCAAAAAGTAATTTGTAGAAAAAAAGGAAATAGTATATATTTGTATGGTTAGAAATCAAATACTCAAATCAAACCAGCCAAAATTAGTCAATAAGGACCAAACTGGTAAATATCTATATTGAAATATCGATAATAGGAATATGGAGAGAATTTTAAACATATTGAATTTTAGGGTAAAAGCCCTAGTTTTGATCTTGCTAATTGAAATTATAGATGTAGGATGTGAGGAAGAATTTAATCTGTCACTATGAAAGCCTAACAAACCTTAGTGATGAAACTTGATGAAGAACCTTGGAAGATGAACCCTAGCCTTGGTGTTTCTTGATGTTCTTGAGCGTATAAGTTTTTTTAGAATGAGAGGATTTAATTATGAAAAATTTATTTCCTTTACATTTAAGGCTATTTAGATAACTCCCCAAGGATTTTAGGAAAGACCCTCAAAGAAAACAAAAATCGATGAAATTTGGTCATCTGACGTTGTCGGGGTGATGGACCGTCGCTTGGGTGACGGACCGTCACTCAGGCCATCAGAACTGGCCATAATGACCCTGCTGGTCGTGTGTGACGCCCAAGTGTGACGGGAAATCACACATGTGACGGACCATCACTCAGGCCGTCACTGGGTGTCAATTTGGAGCATCCTGGTAAATCAATCATAACGTTTTTTTCCGAACTTGGATTTAAAAATGCTCGGTGGTGTTTGGAAAAAACTCATAGACCTTTGATTTGATAGTTTATGGTCACCTAACTCTTTATCTTCTGAGAGATATGATCATTTGAAGTTGAACCTTATATGAACTCAAGTGAAAACATAGCCAATAAAAAATGCTTTGAACTAGACTTTGTTATTGAGGTTCATTATGACCCTAAACCACATACGATACACTTCTCACACTTAGAAATAGACCTTGACATATATGAACAAATAGTTTATCACTTGATCCAAGTTGATACACTTACGACAAATGATTTGAATCATTAGAGTAGAATTACGAGGTGTTACAGAGGCAAGTGAGAGAGTACTTAGGTGGCTAGGTTTTGCAATTTTCTAAACTATTGTTTCGTTGAGTAATTAACACCTAAATTAGTGTGTTTTATGAAATTTTCTCATCAAAATATACATGTGAAAGTCAATTTATTTCTTTACAGGAAAAACTACCTTATTCGACATACATCCATACCATGTATACTAATTATATTTATACTTTCAAATAATTGCATAAATTATTTGATATGGTCTTCATTGATACAATTATATTCATTGATACAATCAATTGTATCTCTCCTCTTTCTCCCAATATTGCTCGTCTCTCTTCCTCCTTCTAGTAGCTAGTTTTTTTATACAAATTAATTGTATTTGTGATACAATTATTAATTTTATATATATATATATATATCAATTATATCACTCTCTCCTCTCTCTGATCTCTCTCCCCCCTCTCCTAATCTTGCTTGCCTCTCTCCTACTTCTAACATAGAGTTATGAATAGTAATTTCCTCTCTAAAATTTCCACAAACAAAAACTTTCTAACTTTGCTAAGTTTTTCCACCAACAAATTTTATGCCAGGAACTATATAAATAAATGATATAGTGATTTTGCTTTAAATAATAATGTTGTCGTCTAACTTTAATTATTTTATTTATCATAATTAATTACTTGCATTTATCTTTATGTAATTTCTTAGTATAAATATTTTTTTATACTATCAGTCCATAAAACTAAAGCTCAAAAAAAAAAAATCATGTACATGTTTGACCATAAATTTCAACTTTATTTGAAATTTATGAATTAAAGATAAAAAATATAAAGGAAAAAGGACAGATATATCCCCAAACTATCGTAAATGGTATGCAGATACTCTCCGTCATATTTTTGGGATATTGGTGCCCCTGCCATCCAAAAACTAGAGTATATATACCATTTATACAAATAGACATACATGTGTCATATTCTTATCCACCGACCCGATATTTATTAAATATCAGATCGATGAATAAGATTGCGCCACGTGTCCCTATTTAGTCTTCCGTTAAAGTGAAGAGCATATATACTGTAGTTTTTAAACGACAACATACCATTTACTATAGTTCGCAGTTTATTTATCCCTTTTCCCAAAATAAAATTACACTTGATTATACTTTTCCTAAAAATAAAGAGGAAAAGAGCATTCAATGAAATTTATTTTACTAAGATAGAGTTAAAAATCAGTTGTAGCAAAAAAAAAGAAAAAGTGGGCCCTTTACTTTATTTCCACATTATTGGTTCATCCGCCCTTTGTTTCCTATAAATTGAGTCACCAATTCACTAGTTTTTCATCCTCAACTTTTCTTTTCTCTCAAAATTTCTTTCTAAAAATTTTCTACTATGAAGAAGGGTAGTTCCATTTTCGTGATATTTTTTATCGCGATGCTTGTCATTTTACTTGGCGAATTATTAGTGGTAGAATCAGTTACGTGCAATGTCATGGAGTTGGTTCCGTGTGCCCCGGCAATTATTTCGGGACAATTACCACCATCGGAGGCATGTTGCGCTAAGTTGAAAGAGCAAGTGCCTTGTCTTTGTGGATATCTCAAGGATCCTACTTTGAAGCCATATGTTGACTCTCCTAATGCCCAAAAAGTTTTTCAAGCGTGTGGAGTAACCATTCCCAAATGTTAAAATTGTAACAAAAAATGGTTATTAATTTAAGGGAGTAAAATTAAAGCTCTCTCTTTATACCTAGTGCTTCTCATATATTAATCAATCTTTTTTGCGTATTTACTTGGTTTCGAATAATTGTCTATATTTATATATAACGTTGGCGTTTCAATTGATCTATACTAAAAGAAACAGAAAAACTACAATGTGAATTCAAATGAGTTGACCAGTGACTATTCCTTTCGTTTCTTTTTTTGAGAGTCAAATGATATGAATTTTGACTAACTTTTTTTTTATAGTTTTTGAATATCTAAAATGCTATTTTAAAATATCAAATTAATGTAATCTAAGTTAGCTTTGAAAATTAGTCAAATTGACTCTAAAAAATGCAATATGACAACTAAAAAGGAATGGAGGGTGTAATAGACATGAAACTTGTGTATTTGGACACAAGATATCATTTTGGGATAATACATAAATAATCCTTGTATTTTTTTTTATGGTAATTGTTCAACTTTTTATTAATCCCCAAAGAGTATATTTACAAAGCGAAGTTAGGCTTTTGTGCCCAATCCAAATATAGTAGTCTGGATTAATTATATTCTACCTGCATAGGACAATTTCTTTGTGTCCAGGATCTTCCACAATATCAATCAAAGATTGTCATTATAATAAGCTAAGCTTCTTACTATCTAGTGGCATACCTAAATACTTGAAAAGGCAAAGAGTATCCTAGGCCATTCTGAATTAGGCTCTTTGTACTTGAGTCAACTCCTCCATATATAGTCCATAGTAAATTGCATTTTTCTTTTAAGTCCTAATTAAGGCGGAAGAAACCTTACCCCATACAAGAACTAGGTTCTTGTACTTTTGTCGAGACAAATAAAACGCAACACAATAAATAGAGATTTTATCGTGGAAACCTTCCTACCTCAAGGAAGGTAAAAACCACATCACAATCTTATTCACTTCAAGATTCAGGTCCTTTTCAGGATTACAACTCAAAAGAAACTAACTCTAGTACCTTTAACTCTCCAGCGATTAACTATAATCGAAGACTCAACTCTCCAAGAAGTCAAATTCGCTTCTTGTTACAAGTCTCTCACAACTCTCTCTTAACTCTGTAGAAATCGTGACTTCCTAATCAATATTGACTAAGAACTCCATGGGAGGAGCTCTGAGCTTTGACAGAGAAGAACCAGAAGTGAAACTGCATTTGTGCAAAATGAAAACTAAATTATCATTGAGCTGATCTTTGTACATTTATACACGTTGAACTAACTAACATAATGTGAATCTAACTAAGTGGAAAGAATAACAAACTATCTATGGGATCATCATTGTTTTCCTCGGTATTAAGTTTGCTCTTTTCATTATCCACCACCATAGCATCCAATTCTATGGTGGGTATTAGTTCGATTGGACTAGCTTGGGGGTGTGAGGTTGCCAACACTTTGTTGAAAGAGATTTTTGTGGTAGATTTGGCCTCTTTTCCATGATTAATTGCATCCACATCTATTATGTTGATGTCTGGTGGGTATGGAGGAGGCGGTCGGATATCGTTTCTGGATGTCATAGTTTCTAGTGAGAAGGTAGAGCTTCTCTCTGTAACATAGATACACTCATTAAGGATAACCAATCTGCTACTTCAAAGGTTTCTCGTTAATTTGGAAGGTGGTGAATGTATTAGTGCATAATTAATATTGAATATGTGTATCTAGATTGTATCTCCCTTAATTTGATGAATGTACTAGTCCTTATTTGATATCAAAGAAATAAATAGAACATAAAAATCATTGAATTTGTTTGCTCTAATACAAGAGATATCATCTCCTCCTCCTTTTAAATATGGATACATAATCAGATACATTATTGGATAAATCAGTGCATATTTGATACTAGCCTATTTGATGAATGTATTAGTGTATATTTAATACAAAATACATATATCTTTGATCTCAAATACACACATCTTTGATACTATATATATATATATATACAAAAAGAAAAAATTAATTCACAAAGAAGTAGGGACGGGAGGAAGGGAGATACACTGATAAACAAAGGGAGTGGATCGAGAGAAGGAAAGAGATGAGCAAAAGAGGAACGAAGCAAGTGAAAGAGTAATTAGGTGGCTAGGTTTTGCAATTTTCAATGCTATCGCTTCGTTGAGTAATTAACACCTAAAGTATCGTGTTTTATGAAATTTTATCATCAAAATAATGTATTTCTATTTGTTTAAAGAAAACACTACATTATTAGAAATACAGCATACACTACAAAAAAAACACCTAAATTTCGGAGGCTTTTATTAGGGAGTTCAACTTAACCCTTATTAATTGCATCAAATTACAGAGGTTTTGATTAAACCCTGTAATTTTGATACAATTAGCAGGATTTGTTTACCTCCGCAGTCCTAAATATTAAAAAATTATAATATCACAGTTACTGCTTATTCTTTCCCGAACAAAGAAAAGTTTGATTGTATTTTCTACCTAAAATTCAGTCTGAACTTCAGTAGTTATCCATGGTGGCGGAGCTAAATTTAGGGTTTTTGATGATTGATTGAAAAATATGATTTGTTGAATCTATAGTGGTGGAGCTACCACTGTCTTTTTCCACAATAGAGTGGTTGGAGAAGGAATGAAGAGATGAAGGCGGCGATGGCGATTGGTTGTACGGTTAGTGCATGAGTGCCAGCATTGTTTGTTCTATATTTGACTTCCCTTGCCAAGAGAAACTTCTCGAAGGTTTCTAATGGAAGGTCCATTTAGTAACTGATCTTTATGTCATTCTCTAGCTTGTTAGCATCTTCATCTATAATCGAATCCCCAATACTCTACACCTATACTTCTTTTCTCAGTTCTCTCAATTTTATGGTTTTGCCCTAATTTAGACATTGAAAGCTTAGAATATGAGTTTGTGAGTTCTCTCTCCCACGTTTTCATGCATTTTTAATCTGTAAATCAACTTGAGTGTCATGCCCCGAGTCTACACCCCGGACATGGCTGGCACTCAATGACTATTGCTGGCCCCAAGCGAACCCTTGGTTTGTCTTACTTAACTCAACAAAAGACAATATTCATACTTATAATGATCAATAACTCTCAACTGAACTAAATTATAAAATAACTGAGAATGTTTAAAGGTTAAACATTCAACTTGGCCAAAAGTGGCAACCCAAGTCTTAACAATAAGAAATGATAATGAAAAGACTCAAAGGACTAACATCTGACTGTCTATGAAGCCTTTAAAATAACTGAGATGGATGTTGGGACAACCCCACAACATCCTAATGAACTAACTAGAAAGCAATAAAAATAGATCCTCCGAAATGCAAGGAGGCTCACCGACTGACTCTGAACTGCTCACTGGATCAACGGTGCGCTGGAATGTCGATCCTAGTTACCTGTGTCTACATTATAAGACGATGCAGGCCAACTGGCATCAGTACATGAAATGTACGAGTATGCGAGTTGGAATGCTATAACAACATAGGCTTGAAAGGGGATTTGAAAGAAATACTTACCTGACTATTCTCAACTCATGAATACTTAACTAAACTCATTTCAATATAAAACAATTTAAAACAAGTGCAATATAAAGAAAAGTTGTTTAAAAATATGATGTCAACTCTGTGTGTATACGAGGATACAACATAACTCTGAAATGTATACAAAAATACAATAAACTGATGTATATAAAAATACAATAACTTATGTGGGAGTTTCTCTAAATGACAACCATCACATAAGAGCTATAGTGATGATACATCGATCTACCTCACGCTGCCAGCACATCCTATACCCAGCCAGAGGTATAGGACCTGAACTACTTAGTGGATCCACTAGTCTATTGTGAAAAGGGTTCATCTAAAAAGTATGACCCTTTTCTACCCATGGTGGCTACATGGTTTTATGGAGACGTGAGTTATCTGAAATTATGCTCACCCCTATTTCGGTGCTCAATACTACTCCCAAAATATGATACTAGCTCTTTATGTTTAAAAACATAATTCTTTCTTTGGTTTGAGATAATTACTCAATACTTAGCTTAAAAGCTCTCTTGGAATCGATGTTCCCTTTTCTTGCTTAAATGTGAAAACATTTATAAACTCTTTGGTAATACTTAGTTCCCTTATAGCTTTTTGAGAAATGAACTCAATATTTACTCTTTGCTTGATTTGAAACTTAAGTCTTAAAACCAAGTTAAAACATTCGTTAAAGACTTTTGAAAAACTTTATAAACTTTGCTTTGACTTGCTTCTTAACTTCTAGACTTGACTCTTAACTTCTCTTGACTTTGATCCTAACTTTCCTTGAATTGAATTATGGATTCAAGGTTCATTATCTCATGTTTATGGATGATTTCATGATGTTTAGATGTACCTTAGAGTGTTGTAATCAACTAGAAAACATAGGTATATTGCTAAGGAACTAGTACGAAAAGATGGGGGAAGAATGAGAAGAATTGGCGTCCCTGACACTCTGAGAGGCGCGGGGCGCCAGCCCTTGAGATTCAGAGACCAAGTTGGGGCACTCTGGCTGGCGCGACGCCCCAAGGCTCAACATTTAGAGACCCCTTTTTGGGGCTCTGAGAGGCGCGACGTGCCAGGACCCTCCCCAAATGTTCCCCGACTTTTCTTCTTCGTTTTTCAACTCTAAACCCTCTAAACTTAAATGGTTATTTCCCCAAACACTTAGGATGATTTATACCCTCAATATATTATAGATTCAAACCAAAATTACACCCGGAAACATGAATCAAATTGCAAGAAACTTCAATAAAACAACCCACAAGAATTCAAACGAATTTCATCAAGAACTCGAAGGATTTACTTTCAAATCATACATATTTCACTGAATTGAATCATGATTGGCGTGTGGGTGAACTAACCTAATGCTATGTGTTCTCACATACCTTTTAGGGATCACCCCCGACGAAATCCACAAGCTACCCTTGACGAAATCGGTGAATCTTGGACGTTCTTCTCCTTTCTCCTCTTTTCTCCTCTTCTCCAAGCCCTAGCGTAAAATTAAATTTTCTAAAACTGACTAAAATCTGAATTTACCCCAACTAAACTCCTAAAAATAAATTAGAATAATTAGGTAAGGAAAAGACTAAATTACCCTTCCAAAATCCGGATTAGACTTTCCTTAATCCAACAACCCAACTTCCAAAGGGAATAACTTACTCATACAAACTCAGAATCACGCAAAATTGGCGACGTTGGAAAGATCATTCCAAGAGCTTTCCAACCATATCTGGAAGTACACCTAACTCATCCTGAGCTAAGAGTTATGACCGTTTGAAGTTAATCAAAACTTAACTTTTCCTAACTTAAACAAATTTACAGATTTTCATTCTTTCCAAAAATGAGTATTTCCAATTATTAGCTTCTTCCTAGTTATTTCAAATTGCAAGATGTTATAATATCTCCCCCTTGGGAACATTCATCCTCGAATGAGATTACTCTTACTAGGCTCAGGGTGTAACATCAAGTTCAAACACCCAATAAGCAATTACAAACAAACAACATGCTCACTCATAATTTAAAGAGTACTAAGAAGAGAATTAGTACCTTGGTCTGCATTTTCTCCGGACTCAAAGAGATGTGGATATCTTTTCTTCATATCCTCTTCAGCTTCCCAAGTAGCTTCCTTAATAAATTGGTTCCTCCAAAGGACTTTGACTGATGCTACTTCCTTAGTCCTCAACTTGCGAACTTGGCGATCTAGATTCTGAACCGAAATCTCTTCATAAGATAGGCTATCCTTGATCCCAATA
>JAJOOH010019066.1:0-10286 GCA_029582605.1 Solanum gracilifrons | reverse complement strand
CTTCGTGATCTTGTTCATCGCTTTCACCTTGCTCGGTGGATTCGTTACATGTCATAACCGTTGAACGAGGATTTTTATTAATATGAGTGCTGAAAAGTGCAAAAGGTAAGTAAAGATAAATATAAATTTAAAATAACAAGAAATTTTTTAAAGAAAATAAAGACTTTTTATTTCAAAGCATTCTAGCTTTTTAGAAGAGGCAAGCAACAAAAGATTAGGCATGATTCAAGCCTCAATTTGATCATGCGAATTTTAAAATTAAGACTACTTTTCCACACTACCAGGACTCTGGTTGAAACAGGGACGGGCTGATGGTTCAATTCTACAAGATTTCTCCAGGTTTGGCATCACAAATGGTCAACTTGTTGAGATTTATCCCTTCCTCTTCTCCAGCCATGGCCACGAACAGGTTGCCTATTCCTTCTATGATGTCATCAATGCTAGCTTGATCTGGAATCAATGCTTATTCTGGTACAAAGATTGTATCGCTTGACCCGTGACAGTTTCTCCCCGAGGCAAGCTCATATCCGAGTCCGTTGGTGCCTCTCTGATGCTTCAGTTGAATCGGCTCGACTATACCATTGGACTTAGGTCCAAGTCCATTCTTAGGCTGATATCCATACTTTAACATTTTTGACGTACCCATTTTTGCTGCACTTGACAATTTGGTATCTTCGGGCTCTGTTTTCTCATTGACCCTTATAGCTTGCATGATTTCCAAAGTGTGAAAAGTGGCTCCGTCTAACTCGTCGGTGACTGGGATAGAATTAACAGAATGAATGGGGTGACTGAGCTCTCCTTGGATGGTAACTTATGTGCGACCCCACTCAAACTTTACACATTGGTGAAGAGTGGAAGGAACCGCTCTTGCCATGTGAACCCATGGTCTTCCCAACAACAGGTTGTAGTTGGACGATACATCCATCACTTGAAATAGAATGGGGAATTCAGCGGGCCCCACCTGCAATGTGAGATGTATCTCTCCGATGACACTTCTTTGCGCTCCATCAAAAGCTCCGACTTTCACACGACTTTCCCCCATCTCTCCCATATTAACGCCTAAATCCCTCAAAGTGATGAAAGGACAAATGTTGCATCCAGAACCACCATTAATTAAAACTCGAGTCACAATTTTATCACAACATTTGACTGCGATGTGATGCGCTTTGTTATGACCAGCCCCTTCTGCAGGCAACTCATCATCGTGGAAAGAAATCTGGTTAGCTTCCACTATTCTTCCAATCGTTGCAACTAAGTTCTCACTTGTGGTCTCTTTTGGAATGACCACTCCGCTTAACACCTCCATCAAAGCATTTCTATGAGCTTCAGAACTCATAAGCAAAGACCAAATGGATATGTGGACTGACCAAATGGATATGTGGGCTGGCGTCTTCTTCAACTGTTCTTCAATCGAATAGTCTTTAGACTGCATCTTCTTCCAAAATTCTGCGGCTTCAGCATCGGTAACATTTTTTTTTGGATTCTGTTCTTTTCCAAGAACTCTTTGATTTAGGTCCTCTGGGGCATAACACCTCCCCGGCCTAGTCATCCCTTGAGCCACGGCAGTGTCGATCATCTTGCCCTTGACACTTGCTCGATAGTCCCAAGGGACTGCTTTGGTGTCATACTCAGTCTCCTTAGCAATTAGAGTGGTCACTACAACTCTTGGGAGATATGTTTCGACAGTCAGAGGTTCCCTTAGTTGAACAATGATAACAGGTTGTGCTGAAAAAGTCATGGCATCCGCTTCATCTATGTTTGGATAGTCAGGGGTCCCATATTCGTCATCCGGAGTAACCATGTTGACTTCCTGATTCTCATGATTGGGCAAGGGATTGTTGTTCACATTGGGAGGTACCGGAGTGCATTTGATTACACCTCTTCTGATCAAAGACTCGATCTGGTTCTTTAAACCATAACAATCTTCTGTGTCGTGCCCTTGGACTCCCGAGTGGTAAGCACATCGCTTGTTCCCATCAAAATTACGAGGGATTGGATCAGGAAGTTTTCCTTCAACTGGTTGCAGCACTCCCGCTGCCCTCAACCTCTCAAACCATTGGGCGTAGGGTTCGGCAATCGGTGTGTAAGCACGAGCATTTCTAGCTTCATGATATGGACGTGGTCTTAGTGCATATGTCGGTCTATTTTGGTGGATTGGTGCTTGGACAGGGACATATGGTCTTGGAGGATTTTGGTATGCTGGTGCTTGGGGTGGATTATAGTGTGGTTGAGTATTATATACTGGGATGTATAAAGTATGCGCAGCGATTTGGGGATTATTGGGGTATCGGTGGGATGGTCTCCTTGTTGGTAAGTGACAGCTGAAACATCATCCCTTTTCTTTTTTATGCCGCCAATGGAACCCGATTGTATAGCCCTACTTGCAGCTTGCAATGCGACCATAGACTGAATCTTCCCAGATTTAACACCTTCTTCTGTAACGTCTCCCATCTTGACCAATTCTACAAACTTCTGACCCATCATTGACATCATTTTGTCAAAGCAGATGCTTTTTTGAGCTCGAATAAAGTACTTCAAGAGCTCACTCTCATCTAGTGGTGGTTGCACCCTTGCGGCCTCAGTTCTCCAACGTCGTGCATATTCATGGAAATTCTCAGATGGCTTCTTCTGTATATTGGCCAATGAGAATCTGTCAACAGTAATTTCAGTATTGAATCTGAAACGAGTCATGAAATCCTCGGCCATTTCCTGCCAATCACGCCATTTGCGAGGGTCTTGGCGGGTATACCAGGTTAATGTTTCTCCAAACAGACTCCGAATGAACAACTTTATCCTCAACTTCTCATTTCTCCCTACGCCAACTAACTTGTCACAGTGTGCCCTTAAATGTGCATGAGGGTCACCCTTTCCATCGAACATGTCAAACTTCGGTGGTTTGTACCCGATCGGCATGTCAATGTCTGGATGGATACACAAGTCATCATAATCCAGACTCTCTGTCCCTCTAGTGACTTGTAAGCTTTTCAATGCTTTTCTCAGACCCTGAAGCTGGGCATTTATCGATGCATCTTCTTTCAACCGATAATCTTTCTCCATTTCTTCATATTGATCGACCTCGTATGGGACATTAACCACAACTGGTGTTGTGAAGGTAGGAACTCCAGCGGCATATACGGGTGAAACATGTGGCTCGTAGGGAGCAGCGACATGTGCCCCAAGTATCTGCTGCATTATAGGTATGGTAGGGTCGTGGCTGGAAAGGTCGGGAACGGTCCTGACTGCGGTTGGAGAAGCTGGTGGAACTTGACCGTGAGTAGGAGCGCGTTGAGTTTGTTCTGGCTGATTTGGCAAGTCAGCTTTTGCGAAGTAGATAGGTGTCTTGAAAGTACGGAAAGTGGTCACCGATAGTTTGGCCAAGTCTGGCACTTGATCCAATTATTCCCTCAAGATCTCGAGTTCTTGTTCCATGTGAGCCATTTTCTCCTCGTTTTGAATGTCAGCTATACTTCGAGAACTTTCGGGATTCTCAATAGGTATTATTATGTTTGCAGCAGCGTTGAACTCGTCTTTACCACTCATTTTTCCCTTTGATCGAAGGTTGTATCGTGAGTCAGCCAGTTTGCAAGTCGACACAAATCAACGTACTTTTGGGGATAAATAAAGAAAGGAAAACAAAGAAAAGAAAACTATGTTAGTTTGGGAAATATTGACAGTTGTAACAAATAAGTAGATGTAACACATATATACGCCAATTCGGCGACATTCAAAGCGCGTCCTAATAACGAACCTCTTTTTGCCTAGGTAGGCCTACGTTGCAATTAGTTTGATAATAAATGATCCATTTAAACACAGTTTAGATTTGGAGCAAACATAACTTCATTGACTAAGGTTTGGCTATTACAACGATGTAGGCGGTCAGAAGCCGAAGAAATGAAAGTACAGGGGTGGCCAAAAGGCATACAAGAGGGATAGGTCATATGGCCTTTTGAGGAGCTTATGAGGGAATTTAAAGAAGAAAGGTGATCTAAGGCCAAGCTGGAGCATCATCATCATCATCGTCCACATCATAGTAAGTCCCCGGCTGATACTCTAAGGATTCGTCGATTTTCCATTCCCAGTTGTTTGAATCTTCCCTTTCATCAAACCTTATGGAACCATATTTCGAGTGAGCGTTTTCTACCATTGGAACATGTTCATCCTCTATATGCATCACTCCTCCATCTCTAGGGTCATACAAATTAGGGTCATGCTCTGAGTATTCTTCTGGATCCTCTTCCATCGTCTCAGTTGGCTCTCTAAGATCCTCTTCTTGGTCTTCCTTCATCTCTTCATTTGATTCATCATCAACTACATGTATGAGATGGTCGATAGACCGTGGGTTCACCTGCTGATACATGGTCGTAGTGATATGCATAAGGTTCAATAGCTCCATGCCAATTTGATTTGACCTTTGAGTGTCTGTGAATCCCAAGATTCCCTCATAGCTAGACCTGGCGAGAATTCCTCCTATCATAAACCAAGTATAATATTCAGGCGTGCACCATGATTCAACCCCCATGTCTGAGTCAAGAATACCGCATCATCCTTGTACCAAAGCATTGATCCTTTCGATCGAAATTCTTCCTTCATAATTGACCTCTATCAATGCTATATTTGACCATAGAGGAACGCCTTGGGTAATCCCAAACTGCCGGAGGACTCTTAAAGGTGCGTAGGGCTGGAAGCCTTCCAACCCAATCAACTCAATGAAATAGGCTTTATTAGTTCTCAACAAAGCTCGGCCATGGACCCATGGTAGTCGCCATTGAATGCGGTTCCCTGTGACGTGGGTCAGGTAAAGGCGCCAACCATCTTCATCATTTGGGGCATCCCACATGCTCAATCTCATTACATAGCTTCTGATTTTGTTGCGTAAGTCTGCTTCAACGCCATTTTTTGCATGTCTTTGATAAAAGTGTTTCAACACCCAAATCTGCAGCAACAAGTTACTTCCCTTAAAGTGATCATATCCTCTAGAGAAGAGGGATAGTGATCGAAATATTTCTGCCAAGATCATGGGTATGATGGTCACTCTAATAGGTCCCCTAAACATGAAGATGATCATAGCCAGTAGGTTGATGTCGACACACCCTTTTTTCTTTGGGAAAATCATAATACCCAAAAAGGCCGTCACGAAGACAATAGCCCTGTGTCTTTCCCAATCAACCCTAGAGATGAAGAATTCTTGATGGAACCTATCATAGCTATCTCGACGACCGAACCTTTTAAACAGATAATCCAACTTGACCCATCCTTCATCAACTCTTCGCAAACATTGGTCTACCCTCAAACCCAAAGACTGGAGAAAATTGATTCCTGACGTAGTGCGCGGGGCCAAAGGTACTATGCCAACCAACGGTAAGTCAGCAATTTGACTTATCTCTTCCAATGTTGGTGTGATTTCAAAATCTGTGAACTAGAAGGTCACCGTTGTTGGTTGCCAAAATTCAATCATTAGAGTAATGAGTGACTTGTTTGCTTCCACATTCAGCAGATTAGTTAACGATCCTAAGTGTAGCATAATCTCATTTCCATAGGCCACTCGGATGTTTCCCCACAACTCTTTCAAAGTTCGGGGGACCTCAGTCATCATCCTGATATCAGGAAGGTTTTGATTGATTTACATCTAAAAGAAAGGGTAAAAGGTATGATAAGTTTATTTGCTCCAAATCTGTTAAGTGTTTAAGTTTGGATAATTTATATCAATTTCACACAAAGTTTATGTCTCGAATTTTAAAGAAGAAACTCAGTGACATTTGGGTGGTTTCCTAAATGCAACGACAATACCGTATACTGTCTTGCCTAAAGCTATGCAACATGACCTATTCTAAGAGTAAGATTATGCTCCTAGATGATTGAGAGTGGATTGAGTAATTGCGAGAAGGTGCACTATCTTAACTGCACCAACTCTGAAACTAAGAAATCCAAAGAGAGTTTCGAAGGGGTACAGGAACACCCCTCGCGTGTACAGTGTGTGCGTATACGGCAAAGACTCGATAGAATGTGCAAATGACAATGTAGGGAAAGCAGTAACAAGTAATGTCTTAAAACAAATAAGGAACACAAACTTGGATTTCACTTGCGACCTTCAGTCAAAGCAATATATCAATAGCAAGCTGAAAAATAAACACATAATCACAAATGTTGCTCCTAAATTGAGTTTTTCTAAGGTTAAAACCTAATTAAGGTCCCCAGCGGAGTCACCAAGCTGTCGAACCCTATTTCAAACCAAGCCGAAACAGTTCACAACATAATATGGTTGACACTCTAATTTTGGAAAAACTGTTTTGTTTGTTTTAGAGTCGCCACCTAAATTTTAAGGAAAATATTAGGAAAACCATTTTTAATATGTAAATGTAAACTCTGTTTTAATTTGCGAAACCAATGACATTCTAAGGAAGGGTTTTGGTTACTCGAGGGGAAGGTGCTAAGCACCCCTCAGAGCCTATCCGAAGATAGTCTTTAAACTCAATTTATGAAAATATGATTAGAAAAACTTGTTTATTTATTTGCTTTAAAAATCAATGATAAGTTAATTGGTTAGTTTAAGAAAAAGAATAAAATACAAGATACGACATATATATGCCTTATAAAATAGATTTAATAGTAGTTTTTTATCATGTAAAAATAAATAAATAGATGTACTTAAAAGTATGTTAATTTTTATATCTTAAAAATATAGATGTATCATAGTAAAGTTATCCTAAGAAATATATAGATGTTGAATTTATGAAAATATGTCATTTCATTAAGACGTGAAAAATAAAAAATAAGATAGTAGTGGAGTGTAAATATGTAGTAATATGTAATATGTAATTTGGGTAAAATAGGATTTCCTAAAAAAATTAAAATAAATAAATAATAATGATACTAAATGTTAAAATATTAAATAGAATAAAAAACTGTTTATTACAAAGTATAGTATATACATGTAAGTTGTTTAGAACATATGAACACTTATTATTTATCTACATGTATAGACAAATTGACGTAGATTATATGTAGTAAAGTAATATGTATATTTAAGTGTAGGCATTTATAAATTATAAAAATAAATAAATAACATTAGTAAAAGAGATAGTAGATAAAACTAGGTTATGTGGATATATCGCTAAAGGTGATTATTTTATCCTTATGTATTTCTAAAGGTAATTATTTTAGCTTTTATAACTTATCTCAAATTTAGTTAGAAATCCCAATTTATGAGTTTTATTTTTCCTACTTAAACACCTAAATGAATATTATTTCACCCCTTTAAAACTTTAATTGAGAGTTTTAGATGATAATTTTTTCCTATTCCTTAAGATAAAGGCCTAAGTCGATATGTATTTCTTTTCCCCAATTTTAAAACACTAAACGAATAATATTTTAACCTTTCGAAACTTTATTTGGAAAATTTTTAAAACTATAAGCCCCCTCTTTTTAACTTAAAAAGCCTGAAAGAATATAATGAGCAAAAACGCTAACCTATTTTTTAAGAAAATATCTTTTGTATCATTTGTTCTAAATGTGTCTCAACTAAATTCATAAACAAATACTATCAGTTCACATAAAATAAGCTTCAAAATAAAAGACAAACAATATATCAAAACTTGTAAGTAAAGGTTAGTCAATATATCCAAACAATATAATTAAGACTCAAAAAGAGGAAGGCTAAGAAATATTGGATTCGTAATTTGCGAGACTCCAAGCATTGCGATGATCCTAATTTGCTATTCGCCTAATATTTTAGGCCAAAATGAATTCCAAAGTAGAAACTCCAGCTCTCCGGGGTTGTACATGAAACATAAAAAGGAAAAAGGAGTAGGACTAAGAGAAATCTTGATTACGTTAGAAAAGTATTATAAACAGAAAAGAAAAGTTCAATCATAGCAACAAAAAATAAAACAAATCCTAAGGCAATAGTGAACCGAGCGAGCTCTTACTAACCAATATAATTAGCTTTATAACTAAAACTAAAGACAGTTAACAAACTAAAGATGACAAATATTAAATACCCATTTTCTATTAACTTAATCCAATCTCACATTGTAGGTAAGGCAAATCCACATTTTGCAAAGAGCACATGCTCACAACAATGATGCACGAAGAACATGAATGGCAAAATTTATGTAACTTGACTAAGAATGCACATTTTCCTTCAATAAAGAATTTAAAGATATTGCAACTATGTATACATGAAACTAATATGGCTTCAAACTAATGATTTAAACGAAGAAGAGAGGAAAAGGAGTGATTTAAGGACCAAACATTAAGAACAAGCTGTTAGGAACCGCAAATAAATCATTCTCTTTTGACATAGTACTTTGGAGTAACTTTTTAAGTATAAATTTGACTGCTTAAACAAGTAAGTAGTGTTTATATAACAGAATTCTCATTGATATCACATAGTGATTTTTGTCGTTAAAACAAAACTCGAAGATGTCGAGACATATTTTAGAAGCGATGACAAGGATAATCACATGCTTAACGGGTTAAGGCCGTAACTTTCTCTTGTAAACGCTCCTAACTTCCTCCACTCTTTACACACTAGTTTACAATAAAGTGAACAAGAAATGATAAGAAAAACACGTTCAACCTCATTATCATAAAGGCGTTTTGATATACCCTTAGAGATAAGAAAGAATGGGATAAAGAGAAATTGAAATACAACCATATGTAGTAACATAAATAATTCATCTCTTCCCATGTAAGGAGTGAACATAAGACATAAGAAATTAACTCAAACTAGAGTGTAATAAACTAGACGACTTATTGTTGAATTACTATTTTTATCGGGTTCTTAACTAGTAGTGATCTCTCATAAAACAATTAGACTTAAACAAAGGCACAATTCATGCTCACATAAATATTTGAAGGCATCAGATAATCCAAAAAATAAGTCAACCAAAAACTTTCTTAAAAATATATACAAACTGTACAAAATAAATATTTTTATAAAAATATGATCTAAAACTTTGAATCATGACCCTGCACTCATTCGCTCAATATTGGATCTTAATAATGATAAAAAAAAAAATAAGAATACAACATCCATCATATTCATCAATGTAATAGAAGAGAAAACAGAATAAGTGAGCTTCATTACTTGAAGCTCAAGGACGTAAAAATAACAATAAAACAGAACAATGACCCATAAATATTGGTCGCATTTATATAGTTCGGCAGAGGGTAAGATTAAAGGGAAGATTTTTACCTTGTATTGAGCAGCAAACTATGAATTTGTTGTCAAGATTCAAAGTTCAAACTCAAACTCGAAGTCAAAAAAAAGAGAAGTGTGAATCTTTCCTTTTCGGACGCCTTTTGAATCTCTGTTTAGATTCTTAGATCTTTTTTATTGTTGCTTGATTTTCTGGATTGACCAGATTTTTTTTTTTTGGATCATTGTTTTTTTCGCTCTTGGATCCGTTTTCTTCTTTATAGCTGATTTGGGGCCTCTACTATGTTCAAAAAAAAAATGATGGAACCTTACACCCATCAGATTAAAGGGACGACTAGCCCCAAATCCGATGGTTCTTCATGCCTTTTGCCTTTTCAGTCGTAGCAACGGCGGTAGTGTGGCTTTTTAGGCTTGCCGTGGTCCAAAAAAGATGTAGAGTTGACATGAGGAGGACATGATTGATGGAGGGTAGGGAGATATGTTGGAGACCACCGGAAATTGCCATTTTTTGGTGGTCTGTAGGCGAAAACGCTGGCAGAGGAGAGAGAGATCAATGGGAGAGGAGAGGAAAAGAGTTTGATGGGAAAGGGGCGATTTTTGGGAAAAGAAAACGTATGGGGAAGGAGGAAGTTCTGGGAAAAAAAAAGTATGCGGATGATGGGTTGTACTATTTGGGAAAGATGAATTTTTTGGGATTTAATTTGGGCCGTCTGATCGTTTGATCGGACGGTTAATAAAAATTAAGGAGTTTTTTAAAATAATAGTAATAATAATTATATATATATATGTGTGTGTGTGTGTGTGTGTGTGTGTGTGTGTGTGTGTGTGTGTATTAAATAATGATAAAATTTTAATTAACTAGATAATGATAAAATCTTAATTAACTTGGACCATTAGATTTAATGGTAGGGTCAAGATTTTAGCTAAAGAAGCACAATCCATGTGCTCGCCTACATGGCATACACGGATTGGCTAGTTTAAGGAGACTTGGATTGCCAAAATTGCTCGAATAAAAATCATTTAAATTTTAACTACTTCTTTATTAAATAGTCATAATTTATTAAATTAAAAATAATTATTTTGCAAGACTAGCTTATTTGATAAAATTAGTCACTCTTAAAATTAA
>JAJOOH010019061.1:0-10427 GCA_029582605.1 Solanum gracilifrons | reverse complement strand
CCCCCCCCCCCCCCCCCCCCCCCCCCCCCCCCCCCCCCCCCCCCCCCCCCCCCCCCCCCCCCCCCCCCCCCCCCCCCCCCCCCCCCCCCTCAGTATATTTTTTTGATCAAGTTGAGTGTTTCTATATTAATTAGGGTGTTAGCTTGTATTTTGTTCACTTCTGCATTTATTGTCTCAGATTGGGAGTAAAAAAAATTCGATCACGGCTCGACGGATTGAATCGTGACAATAGAGATCTTTACCCTTTTTTCTTACCACCTTCCCCACTTCACCAAGAAAAGAAAAAAGAATAAAAAATGACATCACACTAGGTTTTCTTACGATTGTCCACTAATGTATAGTTGTCGTTAGTTATTCTTGAAATTTGGGACCAAATCATGTCCCTATCATCCCATTTGACTCTATCATTATTTTAAGTCTTTTCTTAGTCATATTTGTAGTCATAATGTTTAAGGACTCTAAGAGAAATTGGAACCCAAGTCAGCCCCATCTTGTTTTTGGAAATTCCACTTTGCTTGCACACTATATGTGTCACACCTTTCAAAGTACAATTGCTCAAACAACTAAAAATCACAGGACACTTCCTATCATGCAATTTTTCAACATTATTATTTTGGCTTCATTTCTTGTTTGAAACTTGGTTGAAAAAGAGGAAGAAAAAACAAGAAAACAAATATATGCAACATATATTATGTTTTCCACCCTTCATTTATGGTAAGAAGTAGCCTATCTCCTATAAGAAGATCTAAACAAAGCCAATTATTGGAGAGATTTCTATTTGTTATTACCACAATCTGAAAAATTAAGGTCAAAGTCCAATCATTGCAATTGAACCTACTATTCCAATAATATTGGTCGATAGCAAATTGAATAGACGATTTATTGAAGTTGACGAATTTAGAATTTTTATTAAGGAGTTCGAAAAATAAATATATAGTACTTTAGATTTGAAATTGGAACGTCAAAGTGAATTTTGAACCCTTCAACCCCTACGTCAATTTCTAATCTTCTGTCGAAGAGGTTCAATATGTGTCATGTAATTTTTTGCTGAAGAGGTTCGATACCCTCAAATCCACCCTTTTGGAATCTGAAAAGTTGAGGTCAAAGTCCAATCATGCAATTGATCCTTCTAGTACAATATTGGCTGATGGAAAATTGAATACACGATTTGTCGGAAACTTAATTTTTAGGTCAATTATAGTTATGATATTTCAAGATTTTCTAATACAAAGAAGGTTAGACATACGAGAGGACTTGATTTTTCTTTCGATTTGTGGAACAAATGAATCTTGGGAAAGAATTTATGATATTCAACTCAATACTTTACATTAATAAAATGCACATTTGGTATAATTTAACTTTGAAAATTAGCTCATAAAAGGTTCAACGTACCACTCTTAAAATCTCAAAGCACTTGACGATTATAATAGCAAAGTAGTATCATTAATTTGATACTAATTTAATAAAAATACATTATTCAATAAAAAAAACAAATAAATATCATTAAATTTTTGAAATTTAAATCAAAACTATTTGATCAATTTAGTTTTTTTTTTCAATTTGGATCTATTTTTGATCAAATCGTCAAGGCCCCTAATATAAGACAATGTTAGTAACAACTTTAAACTATAGTTGAAGTTACTCTACATATGTTTATCTCTTAATTAATGTGTTTATTTATCTAATATGGTATTAATTGTATTAATAACTTAGCAAAATTAAAAGCAATATCGAAAACAAATAGTCCACAATCTTGATATAAGCATTGTCAATATATATGAAGTGACATGTCCTTGGAAAAATGGTTTGCACTATTATTTTCAGATTTATTTCTTCATTGGCTATAATACTCATTTATATATACATGGTCACCCCACCACTTAATTAGATATCAGGATAATAAGCATATGGCTAAAATGTCAAATGTATAACTTTTCACTCCATGAAAGGACATCCTTTGATCTTAATCTTATTCTTCTTTTTCTTAATTTCTTTGCAATTTTTACGTGAGGATGGTAAATTTTTGAAGATTATAATTGTAACGACCCTTAAGATTGTATTGTGATTTTTTCGCTCTCTTGTTTTCCATTGTTTGACCCTTCCATTGCATTGGATTGGAAATTATAACTTTTGGGGATGAGTGGATCAATTACTGAGGCGATTGGATGGATTTTTAAAAAGTTTTTTAATTTGGTATTGGAGGGGTCGAATCCAAGTTTTTATGGTCTCACTAGGCTTGAAGGGTGATTTTTGGGTTGGGTGGAGGTTTGGTTTGGTTTGGTTCCCAAGGCTTTCAGGGTGTTTTTGTTAATTGGTTAATTAGATTTTAAAATTTCCAACATTTTGATCTTAACAATTTTGAAACGGTGATTTAACGATTTCAATAGGTTTGAAATGTGTTATGTATGATTGTTGAGTTCTATTTTTTAGCATTTCTAGTTGTATGTTGGTTGGAATAAGAATGCAAATAATTTCTTACATCTAAGTGAAGGTATTTAGCTTTTTGCTTGAGAATTTTCCTGTTCCTTGTTTAATAATATAAACTAAACATAGTTTAAATATGAAACTAATAAGTTAGAAAGATTTAATCCATTATGTTAGTCTGCACGACCTAGTAATTTACTGATTTTAACTTTTCGCCTAAGAGTGAAACTGGTTGTCTAACGTGTTCTAACAAAGCAGTAAGGACACAATATTTTTACGTGGAAAACACCCGGCTCAAAAGGTGTAAAAAACCACGACCTGTACCCCTACAGGATTTAACTCCAATTTCACTAAATCACTGAGCCTCCACAAAAGATAGATTACAAACTTTGCAACCTACCTTAACTTCAAGTTATGGATTTAGATTACAACTATTGCAATCCTAGGAACTAACTCTAACTCCTAACCTTCAACACAAACCTCCCAAGGTATGTGTTCCCAACTCTTCGAGCTATCACAACGTGAAGAAAACACTTCTAATTCAGTTTATAGCTCACTGAACTAAGATTACATCAAGACTCAATCACAAAGAAAAACTCCAAACACATAAACTCTGTAGAAGGATTAGGTTCTTCAATGTGTTCCTTCAGTTCGCTGGTAGCACTTGCGAAGTCAATTTCTCAATTGCTCTTTTTGCTCTGTAAATGCACAACAGCACAAGTATTTTGGACGACTTCACTTCTATTTAAATACAATTCTTCATAGAGTTATTGTTCACTTCAAACTCCTCATTGACTTGAACTCTCTTGACTTAGAGTTCTACTTCAAGTAAAACTCCTTCAATTCAAACTCCTAGCTTCTTTGGACTTCTTCTTCAAATTACATTCATTGATTCTTTTGTATTGTAGTCAAACTCCAACACTTCAATTTAGCAATAACTTAAAGAGGTCTACTTTAAGTGAGACTCCTTCTTCAATTAAAACTCCTTGCCTCTCTAGACTCCTTCTTCAAATCAAACTCATTGATTATTTCTCTTCAATTCATCAGATGTTTATTTCCTTGGATTTTCTGATGAAATTAAAATTATCCATTCCCTTATTTCTGCACTCTTGTCTTTATTCATTTTAAAAGCTTTCTCAAATTCAACTGCTCGTGACAGTGCTAATTTGGACCATGTTGACTGACGTGTTTCATCTTTCTTTGTCAATCATCAAAACTGCATAAATTCAACACATTATCTTCTCTTCTACTTTTTTTTGTATATCGAAAAGAATTTTGTGTACAAATTACTAAAAGTCGAGGGTCAAAATCAATGGATGCGGTCATTTTTTTTTAGAAAAATTGATGCCAAACTAATAGGCTATACTCGTTGGTTTCGCTCAACAAATAGAATTATTTTTTTTCTTCAAAAACATACATTTAGCTAGGCTATTCAAACCGAACCGAAACCGATAACCTCAATCAAAAAAAAAGTTATTGGTTCATCGGTAATGGGTTATTGGTTTAACGATTTTGATTTTCTTTTGTTATTGGGTTATCGATTATTAACGGTTTGAGGTTTTTTCTTAACGGGTTAATCGATAACCCGATAGTAAATTAATAAATTATATTTATACCATTTTGATATATAAAATCCTTGACTTAGGATTTAGTTTCATATTTTTATTTCTGAATGTCTCAAACTTTTGGTTGTTCTACAATGTTTTAGTGTTGTATTTTAGCAAGATACAATTTATCAACTCATGTACATGGCTTTTTGGTTTGTCACCATGTTTCTAAGTGATTTTCAATTATTTATTTTTTGTGTCAAATCTTAACGGTTAAACCGATAACTGAACCGATAATGATCAATAACCAATAAACTAATAGCCGATAAGCCAATATCTTAACGGTTCTTAATGGTTTAGGATGTCTACAAACCGATAACCGATTGGTTGAACCGATAAACTTCAAAACCGAGCTGAACTGACCGATACGCAACCCTATATTTAGCTATTTAAAATCAAATTCAGGTATTTTCGTAACTTTGGTCAGTTCTACCACTCAACTATACATATTTTTTGATGAAATATTTTCATCGCATTTATTACTCTTCAACTGCAATTTTTCAATTTAAAACATATAGTTACTCAATTTTTATAAAAATTGAGGGAATGTCTCGGTTTTCTTCAAAGATTTATTTTTAAAAAACATTATGATTCTCACTCGCCTCTCTCCGCCACCGCTCCCCTTTCTCGTCCCTTTCTCCTCTCCTCCCTCCTTATCTCTCGCCTGCTATAAAAGGGGGATATTACTGATACAAATCAGGCGAGAGATGGTGGAGACCTCTCTTTTTCCTCTCCTCTTCTTTAATTTTATACTCAGACTCTTAGTATGCTTGAACGAGGGAGAGAAACAATATTGATACAATATTGTATAAATTGTATTATGAAAGAGTATATATACAACATGTGATATAAATGTATAACAAGGGCAAATAAATTGAATACATTGATACAAATCTATAATTAGTTATAGATACATTATATTCAAATACACATTGATATAGAGTGAATACACAAAGAACAAATGCACATGATATAATTATATTCATTGATATACTTGGTACAAAGTAAATACGCAAGAGACAAATACAAAAAATATAATTGTTTTAATATTTTATTTAACTAATATAATTATAGTTATTGATACACTTGATACATCGAATACACAAATAACACTCAAATGCTGAGATGTGATTTGTGACAAATTAAATGTGCACTAACAACAATTGGATACCCTATATTGCTTTATCATATAGTGTTGTGTGAAACGACACATGTCTTACATTTCTACCACTATAGTAAAGTAATAGATATATATTTTTAGTGATTGTTTTGTAACACTTTAGAATGCTTAGCTCAATTTGTTGCGTGCTTATTGTACCATATTGTAAGTTATTATAATTTAATATTAGTAAATATTTTTGTATCAATTGATAATAAAGAAAGTAGAAAAGGTATCCAAAAGTCATGCCTACTATAGTCATGTATTTTATTTTTCTCCTAAAGAGTTTCAAACTATAGAACCTAACCCTCTTATCTCTTCTTTATCTATTCTATATTTTCTAAAGACACCATAATTAATTAGCATTAATTTTTCTCAATACTTGTTTTATTCTAGCACTTAAAAAAATAAATCAAAAGCTCATCTTTTGGACTTTACTAGGTGAATACGAGTCATATCACTAATCAAATTGATATCGGGATAAAATACAAACATTATTTAAATGTCTTCACTCACGCCTCAAGTGAATCATATAGGTGGATTTGAATGTTATTCCTTGTCATTTTTCCAAAAAGGTTAGCATCATGGCTTTATCAAGAAAATAATTTATTCTTCCCATTTTTAAGAGATTATCATCTACTATTTTTTTGTTTAGTCCCACGATTATTTAATCTAATTACGTACTTCCCCATCACTCTCTAAAAAAAGTATGTGAGAAACACGAAGAGCTGAGATTGAATCAAACACTACATCAAAAATGATCTTTAGCTGCAATTACTTAACGGCAATAGCTTAATTGCGGTTAAATATATATTTTTAGCTGCAAATAACGCTCGTTGTAAATTCGACATTAGATCCAATGACAATTAACTAATGTCGATAAAGACTTTAGCACTATTTATTAATATTGTCGCTGAAATTTATTACTACTGTAGTGCAACTTGAGTCCTAAGGTACATATGGTCGACCATTCAGTATGTGTATAAATTATATCTTGGTCAAACCTCTTAATTAAAGGATAATTCTGAATAATCCCACATCGGTATAACGTGAGAGAGTGTATAAGGAAATAAACTTTAAACTCTTAGTAACACAGTTTAAAGCCGAAAAACTTAGGTTTAAAGCGGTTAGTATCCCTATTAAAATTTAGCCAAAAAGACTTTTATATATGCAAAGTTGACCAATTGGATGGTTAATTATCTCAAGAAATCTTTGTTTTTCTTGATTTCAATAATAACTATTAGTTGAGTAACGATATGAAAAACCTAACTCTTGATTGGATGGTTAAGGAAACAAAACAAGACGTGGTCTAATTAATTATCATTGTTATTAGATCACATGTTCACAATTATTAGTTTGATCCGAGACTCTATACAAATTCTACCCAATGTGTAAAGTTTATAAATAAATAAATAGTTGAGTGGTTACGAGAAGACCTGGGATTGAATCCAATCTCCGTCTGTTATTCAATCATGAGGTTGTCGTATGAGACTTTCTAAGTGTGATTTACATCTCTTGTGTAGTTTGCAAGCTTTTGCTTAGTAAGCAGGTTATCACAGAGTGCTCACCTGGATGGCAGAGGTTGTGAATTTTTATTAGGGGTTTAAAAAAAATTAAAGAAGAATGAAATGGGGAAAAAAAATCTCTAAAATTTGAAGAGATGAAAGTTTGAAGAAGCATCAGTGGCCAGATAGAAAAAGTTATCTAGGTGGGTAGCTTTATGAAAAAGTTTTGCTTTTGAGTCGGTTTTTATTTGGAAAAATTGTCTAAGTTAAAGTTAGATTCATTAGAATCCAAAGGAATAAAAAGCCACTATTATTTTAGTGTATGATTCTGATCAAGGAACAAATCCTCTTATTTAATTTATGTAAGATGTCTGATTTTGTTTACATAATGTTCACACCATGGAAATAATAATATTATGGTCTATAGATATGATTTTCCTTTTTGGCCCTATTGCATACCAAGCCAAAAAGTGCGCAGACAATGCCAACAGTAATAAGAAAATGAAAAAAAAATAAAATTAACATTGACACCTTGTTTTGGATGGCACCTTGTTTGAGTGACACTATTCACGAGGTGATCAAATGAGGATTGGGTGAGATTTTTAGTTTTTGAAGGTTTAAAATTTGAGAAGTGTGACCAAATCAACATTTTGGATTAACGAATTTTAATTTTAATTCGCACAATTTATTTTAGGTTCGAAAGGTGATTTTTGACTTGGTTGAATGGTTGGTCTGTGTCTCAAGGTGTTCGGAAGTGGTTTGAGCCTTAAGTTGGATTTTAAAAGTTTTAAAGAAGTTAACTTTGATCATAGATAATTTTTGGTTAGTATGATTTGATGATTTCAACAAGGCTAGAACATATTTAATGATAAATGTACGCTATTGGTTTACGTCCAGGAGGTCTCGAGTGAGTTTAATTTTGAGTGTTTGTTCAAAGATTGATATTTCTAGATCGTTGAGCTGTAATAGTATCGCCTAAAGCACATGATCCCCAAATGTTAGTTTGATTTCACCATTATATTTGTATCATAATTTTGAAATTATTGCGGAAAAAATCATCGCATTTTAAATTTGTATAAGCAAGTTATGATCATTTTACCTTGACAAGTTATTGCTAGTACTAGAGTGTAACCACAAAAGTGGCTATTGGCTGTAATTGCAAGGTCCGCAAATGTGTCTATCACTGCAATAAAAAATCTTGTTGCTTTCCATTTGATATTTTAAACATTTTGGTGACCTAGAGAGTTTTTATTGGAGCAATTTTTTTATGCATTTTTATCGTATGATCAAGGGGTACGCGATTATAATTCAAATTTATCATTTTACAATAATATCCATTATTTTTGTGTATAAAATTCATGGTTATGAATCTTAAGTACTTTTGTTATTACTATTCTCGATAGAGATGCTTCTGGAACTGTTTATTATAAATAAGTTCTTCTTTGTATGTCTTTGGTTTTATGTGATTATTATGAAGATCCCGTATAAACGATATGACAAGCATTTACATGGCTTCCGATTTCATGTTATGAATTTATGTGATTATTTTACTTGTTTGGAATAGTTTTTTTTTTTATGAGCATGATTTATATAACTTGTGACTTGTGTTGATTCATGTTCATGTTAGTTGTGGTTTATACTCTCCTTTATGAATTTAGAATCAGACGATAATATCTTGTGGTAATTGTCATCATCCTAATTATATATTTGTTCATGTATGCTTTTGGTTACTTCTTTTTTTGTTCTTTTTTTAAAAGATTTTTATAAATATTTTTGGGATGAAGTATATATTTCATGGTCCAAATCACGTTTATCACTTCCTTACCCTTCAAAATATTAGGTTATGTATAATTTTCTGCAAAAAGTAATATGTTATCCACATCTCCTGATCTTAATCACTAATAAATTAATATTAGGTTAAAACTAAGGTTAAATGTTAAAACTATCACTATTTAAATTAATTAATTTCAACCGTAACATGACATTCATCATCTTCTTCTCCACTTTTTTAGTCGTGGTCTCCTTTCTGTCGTGGCATCGATATTTCCGACTTGAAAAGAAAGAGTTTAGGATTTTAAAGAAGTCCACTAATGATATATTTAAGAAAATAAAGTGTCAGCAAATAGAGTCGTTATATATGTTAGGTGGACAAAGATTTTATGGACAAACACAGCTAGAAACACTTTATCTAATCAACGTCATCTAGGTGTGACTCGCTAACCATTAGGTGATAGTTCAGATAGAAACTCACCATCTTAATAATTCAGATATAAAACACAAAAAAATAAATATTTTATGTGCGCTTTTTTTTCCTTTTTAACTCCCTAAATCTTTTCTCTTATAAAAAATCTACTATCCGCGGGTAGTTTCTCATTTTAAGGTTAAATATTTTAAAAAGAAAATATTGTCTACACAAATATTATAAATGTTTCATTAGCCAATACTTTCCCTTGACCAATAATTGAACTTGTTAATATTAAATATTTCATCAAGTAATCAATATTTCTTGGTCATTGCCTCATTGGTAAAGTTAAGTGGTACCAATTATTTATTAATTCCTAAAGAGAGAAAGTACATTAAAATAATAAAGAAACAAACATATAGAAAACCACCAAAATTCATAGTCTTGCCAATTGGAATCTCTCACACAATTAATCAAGTAAATAATTATTAATTTTTTTATAATGATGTCACTTGTCCTAATAATTATAAAAAAAAGTCTGATGGTATATTCAATTGTCACTATGTCCTTTCCTCTAATCTAATACCTTTTTTTTCCTTATGATATAGTTTAAATTTCAAGAATTAAATAAAGTATCACTGATCACAATTAATTAGTATGTCCTTAAAATATTATTCCCTCTGTTTCTAAGTAATTGTTACCATTTTAAATTTTACGTTTCTTAAGAAATAAGGTAAATTTAACATTGTATTCTTATTTAGTGTTCTCGTAAAGTCAAGTTTTTAATCAATGGACATTAATTAATTAATTAATTTTAATTAATTTATCCAATATAATGAACATGAATTGTCTACTTAGTTTTTCTATGTTGGTCAAATAACTCTCAAGGTAAAATAGGAAGAATAGTGTCATTTATGCATTGATTTTGTGAAATAACAAGTATTAAGAAACAACTATTTTTAGTAAGGACGATATATAAATAGAAACTGAGGGAGAATTAAATTGTTAATTTTTAAAATAAATTATCATTATTTTATTCACTAATGGTGTACTATGTGCAACTATCAAAAGTTTTGGCATAAATTTATTTATAATTAGGCTAAAACCTTTCTTTATATAGTGTGAACATATTGAGAGTTCAGTTATGTTTTTTTAGTTAAACATGTTGTGCTCGTAGCTTAGTGGAATGAACCCGCTAACTATCAACCATGGTCACTTTATTTGGGTTGTTAGGAGTTATAATTTGAAATTTACGCGTTTTGAATTCTGATTTTCTAAAGAAGAAAATTATTATCAATGTAATAATATTTTGTAGTTCACCAAATATAGTAAAAGTTTTGGTACAAAACGTGTACAAGCGCATTGGTAAAAAATTTACCTCGATGTTATAGTTCATCTGAGATATCATCTCTCGAAACGAACTTTATTTACAGTAAATTACTTTTTCAAACTTGAGCTTCCTGTAATGACCGATGCCTCGGTGGGCCATCCGGTCTCCAAACTTGATCGGTCTATCGGGCCAGAAAGGATTCCGGCTCTCAGCTCCCCCC
>JAJOOH010019059.1:0-10766 GCA_029582605.1 Solanum gracilifrons | reverse complement strand
AGGATCAAAATTTAAAAATCACAATAATGTAATGTTTATCTGTTTTCTCCATGTCTAGTTATGGATGACTAAAAGATGAGTGTGCAATTGTGGACAAAAGGCAATTTGCAAATGTCATTCATTTGTCATTTTTTCTTTTTAATTAATTTTTGATGTTATATAAATTTGTTGTATCCCTTTAGCTATTCTCTTAGGTCTCTATTATATTGGCTTTCATGACCACAATATTTAGGTACACAATACTTAATTATATAAGTAAAAAAATAATATTAATTAGTTGTCTTAGTACTTTTGTTTGCGTTACAATCATATTAAATATAAAATTAATCCACTTGCCATATACAATTAATCATGCTGCTCCTGTTTTCCCTTCTTTCACCTGACTATTGCCAAAACTCAAAATCAAACAAACAAATAAATAATGTAGTAATTAACTTAGGAAAATCTGTGGCCTAATACTTGGAACTACTTTGGTGACATATTCAGCAACTTGATATACTATGTATATTATATTTTCATTCTTTCAGTAATAATTGAAAAATAAAATAATAGCAACTATACACTATATCATCAAATAACTTTATATGATATCAGCAAATAGCTTTTGTTAGGCAGGCTGAGGTGTTTTTCTTAAAACTAAAACCCACTATATATATGGATGGAATTTATAAACTAATGAACACTCGTTAAATAATATTTTGTCTAAGTTAAAGAATCTAATGAAAAATGTTACCATATTTGACGAGTATTTCGGTATATCGTGATACTATGTCTTAAGATAGCCGTTTTCTGTCGGCTCCTCAATTAATGTAAAATAGCGAAGCTTAATGATATTGATCACACCTATTGTCGAAGAAAAAAATATTCATCATCTTGATTCTTTTATTGACAATATTTTTTTAACACAATTGATCTGTTTAAGTCTATATCTATGATAACTTTTGTATAGATATATATTATACACATATTTAATTAGTTTAAAATTTCTATTTTTCTTAAACTCAATATCCTCTGATACAGTAGAGTATATAATAAGTGCCCAAAATAACATTGGATGACAGCAAAAAACTGAGGAATCAAAAACAGGTCTTGGAATCCGTGATTTGCAAATTCAATAAACGTCTTTTTGTTTCATGTCATTTTCATTCAAATATTTTATGCAATTCAATTCTAACATTCCTATAATATTATATTTTTGTTCTTTCATCCGGGGTTAGTACTTAGTACATGTATTGCAGCTGAATTAAATTCATCGTATTTAAAAGTTTCACGTTAAGGATAAAATGGTTTCTAATAAAAATAATTTTGTATCCAACAATGCTTGAACATGAGATTTTCACTAACATGTACGATTAGTAGACTTCAACCTAGAACAAATTAGGATTACTATATACGTAAATAATCGCTAACATGTACGTAGTTCTATTTAAACTTGTTTGAAAGGTCCAAAATTGTCCTAGTAATTTATGAAACGATCTATTTTTTCCCTTCATTAAATCGCAGTCCAGTGTCACACTGGATTAATATTTCTAATTTTATGTGAACTCTATTATTATCACCACAGAATTCAAAACTCAGAGGTATGGGAAAAATGTGAAAGATAACATAAAAGTTAGCTAAGAAGACAAAATATTGTTTCTTTAGGTCTATTAATTGTAGCTGACACATAAAATGAACTTTTTTTTTTCTTGCAGTAGATGAGGGGAATCGTTATCGTTTGCGTTTTTGTGCATACTAATAATACCATTAAATAAAAATACGATTTTCGATGTTAGATATCTCAATTCTCGCATTAATGAAAAATGTAGCTAAGTGAGCTATTTGATGTAAAAATTGTAGAAATTCATGAACTATTGAATTTTTAAAAGTAACTTGGGTCCAAAGTCATTAAGTTGAGGACGAGTTTATCTGAATGTCACACATAGAGCCATCAAAAAGGACTTAGCCTATGGGGCCGGCCCGACCCAATCCGTTATTGGGACATGGTTGAGATATGATTTTTCAAGCCCGTTTAAAACCGAGGCTTATATGCCCAACCCTTTAAGGCCCTTAGCCCTTGAGGCTTGATCGGGGCCAGGCCGGGGTTGGCCCATGGACCAAATTATTTAAATTAAAATAGATATTAAAAACTAGAAAACTTAAATGTAACCTCTAACCTATACGGCTATAGTAGATTAGTACTACTAGACTACTAATACGTGAAGATTTAAAAGGCTAAAGCCTTAGAAATTCCAAAGCCATTACTCTTAAAAACTTAAGTCCCTAAGCCCTAATATCTAAATTCTTGAACTACAACTCTCTGTCTCTTTACTCTTATAGTTTTATTATCGTCTCGTTTCTGCTACGACATTAGACAATTTTCACGCATGTAACAATTTTCTTGATTTCATTTAACAAAATACTTTAAGTAATTATGTATTGCTAACTAAAGTTTTAGTCAGAAGTGTTCTTTAGTTTACTAGTTTGTTTTTTAGATATTATTTACTTAAGAGATTATTCTTTTTTTCTTTAAATATTTATTGCTAGATTTTTTATTTAGAATTATTGAAACAATGTTACTGTTTGTGACATTGATTTGACATTGAAAAAAAAAGGAGGGCTGGCCCGCCTCAGCCCTTGACCCTTCTGGGGTTGGACCAGGTTGACCATTTTACAGCTCTTTGAAATGAAGGGCCGACACGCCCCAGCCCATCAAATTCTTTGGCCCACGGGGCTTGGGAGGGGTAGGGCTGGGCTGGCCCGTTTTGACGGCTCTAGTCACATATGTCTTAAAGGGGAGTGAATACGTATAAGAACTCTTGAATGAAAAAGAGATGTAACTTCAATTCCTTCAAAATCGATATTTAATCCTATTTCAAATAGAGGCAATTGACTATTGAATTCAATTCTGATCATTATTTTCATATTCGTAATAGTACGAAAAGAATGTCCGGCTTCAAGTTGTTCAAGAATAGTGGTGTTGAATTTCCCGAACCTTTGACTTAGGATTAGTCAATTCTATTTTGCGATGGGGCGGGGATGAGATATAACTCAGCGGTAGAGTGTCATCTTGTGGAAGTGATCATTAGCTCGAGTTTGATTATCCCTAAGCCCAATGTGAGTTTTTCTAGTTGGATTTGCTCCCCTGCTGTCATTCAATGAGAATGAATAAGAGGATCGTGGGATCGACATGAGGGGGCAAGAATGACTATATTTCTAGGAGCGAACTCCAGGCGAATATCATGAAGTGCATGGATACAAGTTGTGTCTTGGAATGAAAGACAATTTTGAATTTGCTTTGTCTACAAATAAGAAAGCTATAAGTAATGCAACTATGAATCTCATGCAAAGTTCGAGTGACTGCTTAACTCATGCAAGTCGGATAAAAAACACAAAAAATGATGTTTTCGTGTAAGAACCTGCCATTGGAATGTGGGGAGATTCATACTATTCAAACTAAGTAAACTAAATAAATAAATAATAGAAAAAATTAGTTAGAGAAGAAAACTTTCTAACTTTTAAAATTAGGTTTTTGGCCAAGTATAAAGTATTACTTTCTTTGTTTTAATGTATGCACCAATTTTTTTTAAATATTTTTAATAACTTATTTGATATACTGTTTAAACATACATACATACTTAATAGTACAAGTACTAGTTATACATGACAAGAAAAGAAAAATCAAGGAATGATCATTAATATTATGATCCAAAGAGAACGAATATAGAAAAAAAATTGCAAATATGACA
This sequence comes from Solanum gracilifrons, assembly GCA_029582605.1. Lineage (NCBI taxonomy): Eukaryota > Viridiplantae > Streptophyta > Magnoliopsida > Solanales > Solanaceae > Solanum > Solanum gracilifrons. The sequence goes on along the minus strand of JAJOOH010019059.1, from coordinate 7,038 downwards.
ATAAGAAACAACACTAGCAATTTAAGAATCTTTGCGGTTTGATTTGGATTATTGGTCATTTATCTTGATAAGAAGAATAAGGTGAATAAGTAAAGAGTAAATGTTCAACACAATGAAGTTGGTTGATAAAGTTGATTGATGAAATCGATTATCTAGTACCTCTGATTCAAGAATGACAACCGTTATATATATTTTTTTAATCTTAATCTTTTTCTTTTAAGGGAAGGCAGGTTATTAGATAATTGGCGGAGAAAATTTGAATATACGGCTAGAGAAGGAAGTTATTCTTCGTAATCTAACCCATGCCTCCTCTATTATTCCGTTCTATTGCGTCCATATTTATATACAAGATTTTCACTATCTTCAAATTACCCACGATTTATATTTTTTAAATGACTTGAAATTTCTATATTTTGTCATAAAAATATGAATGTACGCAATATAGATCAAATCTTTGTTAAGAAAAAGAGAATTAATCATATATTTTGAAAAAAGGATGGTTAAAACATTTTATATTACTGACTTATTTGTTTAGCAGATTTGGGCTAGTTTTTTTAAAATTCTTAATAAAAAGTATATATTTCTTAAAATGTTGGTAACTCATATATACACATGCAATAACTTTTTTCCGATTTAACCGATCTTCTTCATGAATGTTTATTGCAATAAAAATTAAATGTTATAAGTTTTTTTTTTTTTGTATATTCTTATCTGTTGTTCAATGTGTTATCCAATATTGACTGAAAAATAAATTCATAAGAATATCATTTATTTGTAAGAATTATATAGTGCTAAAATATCGTATAATCGATATCTGATTTTTAGAAATTGATATCATTTTATATTAAGTTGAATTTTAGAAATTATCAATAAATAAATATTTATGAGACTGCTTATTAATTGATCGCGCAATTTGGGTATATACTGGTATATTGTAAAACGATATGTATCACCATTCAAAAATACATTTCCGGTTCGAATCCTACACCTTGAACCGTTCGATCAAAATCAACGGCTCAGATAGTTTCATATACCATTAACCCTTCTTCTTCCCCTATTTCAAATTCAAATCTCATCACTTCTTAACGGCTAGTTTTCTTTCTTCCTTAACCCTAACCCCCCAAAATCCACCATTTCTGTACAAACAATGAAGCATTCAGTACAACCAAGAAGCACAATATTAAGGGAGAATCACGAAGCAATGTCGAGTCCAAACCCTAGCTCTACGAGGCAGAAATGGCTGACGCCACCGCCGTACCGGAAGAACAAGTCGTCTAAAGAGAATGCTCCTCCTTCAGATCTGAATTCTTCACCGGCTGTTACCGGTATGAAGATGATGAAGAGTCCGTTACCTCCTCGGCATCCTAATTCTAATCCTTTGAAGAGGAAGCTCAGTGTTGAATCTGTTGGTTCGGAGATTGGCGCTGTTGCTGCTGGATCTTCCGACTCTGGAGTTAAAGTAAATTCCATGAAATTTATTTAATTTTCAGTTGAATTATGAATTGCAGTTTTTTGAATTTGAATTTGTTGAAGAAAAATCTAATTTAACTTAACTGCTTTATAACTAAAATTTTATCATTTTACTATTTCTGTATTTGTCACTCTTAGTTTTCTTTCATTACTTGTTGTCTCCTGTGATTATCTTGTTATTGATACTGCTAACGTTTCGTAAATGTTGAGTTTTTTCCCTTTGAACCGAGGTAGGGATAAGGTCTGTGTATGTTGTACCCTCCCCAGACCCCACCTGTAGGACTATACTGGGTATGTTGGTGTTGTTGTTGCTATATCACTAAAATTTGATTTTCAAATGATGATGGAACCCCAAAGGAACTAACTCATTTGACCTGTAAGATCAGTTTACTTGATATATGTGTTAAAGATAAAGACTTTTCACACTTGGTAGTTGTTTTCATTGATAGAAACATGCATTTCTTTCTGGTATCATGCTTTTGCTTGCCGTTCTCTACCATCCGTGTTTATCAATTTCTGGCTCTAACATATTCTGTATGTGTGAAGTAGTATAATTTGTGAGCTTATGATCCTGCAATGATTTTAGGTTATAGTGAGGATGAGGCCACCAACCAAGGATGAGGAAGAGGGTGAAATTGTTGCCCAAAAGGTCTCTAATGATTCTTTGTCAATATCCGGACACAGTTTTACATATGACTCTATCGCTGATGTCCAATCAACACAGGTAAAATGAAATGTTTTGCTTGTAGGGAGATCAATTTGATTAAGTACTGCATGATAATTGAAAAGATATGTGCTTGATTCTTCCTTGTTGATTTGGATGTTTGAACTTAATGTTTTTGAATTTGATAGGTATGCCTAGAAGTACGATATCAATTAATGTGAATGATTCTGCTTTGTTTTGATCTTTCAGCTAGATATATTTCAGCTTGTGGGAGCTCCTCTTGTTGAAAATTGCCTCGCTGGGTTTAACAGCTCAGTATTTGCTTACGGGCAGGTAATTTTAGCCTTATGTTTTGCAATATGCTAAATATAAACTGCAGGATGTCAGATATTCTATTGTAAAGTATTTTGCTGACATGATGTCCCCTTAATGGTTCATATGACTTGGATTAATCAGACTGGTAGTGGAAAGACATATACAATATGGGGACCAGCCAACGCCTTGTTGGATGAAAACTTAACAAGTGATCAACAAGGCTTAACACCACGTGTTTTTCAACGACTTCTTGAACGAATTGAGGAGGTGATATTCTGTTGTGTCTTCTCTTATATGTATGTTACCTTTTCTCAGTTGTGCTGTAGGCTGTATAAAATTTGTATGATCTTAGTGAATTCATTTCCTCTGCAGGAACAAGTCAAACATTCCGACAAGCAGCTTGCCTATCAATGTCGGTGCTCTTTTCTTGAGGTTAGGCAACTTGACTGATTCTTTGCATGGTGAATAAGGTCCTTACATAACTCCTCTTCTAAGTTCTTGAGTACTCATGACTTGCAGATATACAATGAGCAAATCACTGATCTATTGGATCCTAGTCAGCGAAACCTCCAGGTAGAAGAAAACTAGCATACAGCGATATTGACTCATTATCTAATATCTGAGAATGCTATATTAATAAATTTTAATTGGCTCACTTTTCAGCTAAGGGAGGATGTGAGAACTGGTGTATATGTCGAAAATTTGACCGAGGAATGTGTTTCTACTATGAAGGATGTGACAAAGCTTTTGATGAAGGTTCAGACTGCAACCTTTTATTATAACATTGTGTGGACAAATGAATATTGCATTCACATCTAGGTTAATTGTGATAAAAGACCAAGAAATGATAACTGTTGTGCAGTACATATTCTCAGTTTGTGAGGTCTCTGCCCCACCATTGAAAGTTAAGACTAAATATTCGTCACTGCCTTAGACATAGTGAAATTTCCATATATTTTAATGAAAGAAACTTGATCTTATCTTATTATCTTCTTTTTCTCCACTCTTTCTCACTGTTGTGATTTCCTCAAGGAGGAAGTGCAAGAGTCTTAGTTTCCCTTAACTTAATGCCCTTGCTTTGTTGAATCTCGCTGCAGTTTGTTGGTGTCCTTTTTTTTTCTTTTTTCAATGTTGTGCTCCACATGAAAATAGAGGGGGTAACATATTTTACTTTTTCATCATCTCTCTTCTTTGAAGTTCCTGTCCAGTAACAGTGAAAAAACCTCTGGTTTCAATCTGTGCATTTGTTAAGTAAAGCCAGTTTTTTAGCAAGTAATATCTGAGATTAGTGCCTAATTTTCTCATCTGCATTCTTCTTTTGTTTCTTTGACTTGTATTATTTGAGCTGCCTCCTGAAGATGGCCTGATGTACTTAGAAAAGCTAATAGAACTTGCTCAATGAATGTTACAGGGTTTGTCAAACAGGAGAACTGGCGCTACTAGTATAAATGCTGAGAGTTCACGTTCTCACAGTGTATTTACTTGTGTTGTTGAATCACATTGCAAGGTAATAACTTCTCATATCCTTATGACTATCATCTGATCTATAATGATCCCCTAGACCTTTTACCATCCTTATTACAATAATCTGATCTCTATAAGAAATACTAACTGCCAAGTTGTGCATGATGTGTTCTTGTCATTTTTTGTTTTACAAAGCAGTTTTGCATATTCCTGTGGCTGTGAGAGGGTGCATGGAAAGACTTGCTACCTTCCAAGTTGTTCGTTGTATTTGAGATTTGAAAATGTTTGCTGTTGATCTCTTATAAAATTTTATTTTCAGAGTATGGCCAATGGCTTAAGCCGCCTAAAGACGAGCAGGATAAATCTTGTTGATCTTGCTGGATCAGAAAGGCAAAAACTAACTGGAGCAGCTGGAGAGCGCCTGAAGGAAGCTGGGAACATCAATCGCTCCCTGTCACAGCTGGGGTATGTTCTTAAGTTGGACAAATTCTCTGTGGTTTAGTCATCTACTCATAAACATGAATTTCATATTTCTCATTAGCTAATTGGATGAAGAAGAGAGGAACTTGGTCCATTTTAAGATGTAACGAGTTTTACTTCATTCAGCAATCTTGGCCTTGGCGCCATTGCATTGATCCATCTAGGGATCCTTTTCTCTTTCTGGAAGTTTTACTTTCTTGGTATGATCATGCACACCTTGTGACAGGTAAAAGAGTTCTTTTATCTGCAAGTGAAAGCCACACACGTAGTGTAAGATTATTATTTGAAACAAACAATGTGAATGTTTTTCCTGCATTCTCTTCTTCCTGAACTGAAATTGTTTCTTCTATATGATATGAAATGGGTTGTTAGAAAAGTCTGTGCTTATCATTGTTTTGGATAATGGAAAGTAGATCTCCAATGGCAGCTTCCTAGAATCTGGGCATTTAAGACATGCTATATAGTACCGACTACCTATGAATGCGTCAGATATACCTTTATGTTATGAATGAATGTGGGCGGGAATATTCTAGAGAAGAGAGTGCATGAGAAATTCATTTCCTTGACATTAAGGTCAGACGGTTGCCAATAAATGTCAAAAAGCTGGTTATACTGGTTTTTTCTCCTATAACTAAAATCATTTATAAGGACCGACTTAGGTTGACTATTTTGTGTACTAAAGGAACACTTCTGCTCCTTCGTATCTCCTGCCAAAGTTACGAAGGGTCCAAAGGACACGTAGCCGGGGGCGAGTCCAAAATCCAATTGTTCCATTTTCCTTCTTGTTCATCAATCGGAAATCAAGATACAGCATATCATGAGCCACCGTATCTTTTTCTCCAAAGTAATAGAAAAATAGTGAAGCTTAGCCTTTTCCTTTTTCTGTAAGAGTTTTGCAGAATTTCAATTCTTGTCATCCGTAGGGTGTCAAATCTGTAACTTTTTCATCTCTTTTCTCTTTTCTTTGGTTTGAAATTATATTTTTCACCTTTGCTTCTGATTACACGATTTTTCTTTTTGAGATTTGCAGGAACTTGATAAACATTCTAGCAGAAGTTTCCCAAACAGGAAAGCATCGGCACATTCCCTATAGAGATTCCAAGTTGACATTTTTGTTACAGGAATCTCTTGGTGGGAATGCAAAACTTGCAATGATATGTGCCATTTCTCCAGCCCAGAGGTAGTACCAGAACCATATTTGCCTCAATTGTATTTCATTCTTGTAAAGTTTACATTTCAATATCTTTAACTATTCTTGAAGTTCTCCACTCGTGGGATTACACTGGGTATGTTGTTGTTGTTGTATATGTAATTGTTGATAATTTGGAGTCCTTTATTCTTCTTGATAATGCAGTTGTAAGAGCGAGACTCTCAGTACCCTGAGATTTGCCCAGCGCGCAAAGGCAATCAAGAATAAGGCTGTTGTCAATGAGGAGATGCAAGATGATGTAAACGTCTTGAGGGAAGTAATACGACAGTTAAAGGCAAACACCTAAACCCATTTTTGTTTGTATCTGTCTTAACAATTGGCTGGCGTATTCCTGTTTTTGTGAGTCTTGGTGGAATGAATGCCCTCTTTTCCTTTCTCTTTACAGGATGAACTGATAAGAGTGAAGGCCAATGGATCTCAAGAAGATCAAAATGGAAATCATTCATCGGGGTGGAATGCGCGTAGAAGCTTAAACCTTTTGAAATTCAGCCTCAACCGTCCAATGACATTACCTCCTCTAGATGAAGATGGTGACACAGAAATGGAGATCGTTGAGGAAGCTGAACTATTAGGTCTCCTACCGGGAGGAAGTAAAGAGGTTGGTATCTTGCGAAAAACTCTTTCCAAGAGTTTATTGGTTGGTCCTTCTGAAGGAGGTAATGAGGAAAAGCACAGCTCATGCAAGGGAGAGGTAGGTTCTGAGGATGCAGACGTCACCATGGAGGAAGAGGTACCTGAACAAGTTGTCCAACCTGAAAACAAAGTTATTCATGGTGCTGGGCTGCAGAACTTGGAAAATTGTTCGATGGCTGAAGAATCAATTCACCAAAGTTGCGAAGAAGAAAATGTTGAGGCTGATTTGAAGAAATCCATGTCGAAGAGGCTTGATAGTGATTCTTCTCAAGATTGTTTGCCATCACTGGCCATTAATTTGCTCAATCAAGGAGTAAAAGGGGAGCTGGTAGAAGAAATAGCTTCAGAGCAATGTGAAGGCTACAATGAAAGAACTCCTGAAAACTCTTCTAAATGTTCAGAGGGTGATGCAGCCTGTAGAGACGTTAGTGTAGTTACAAATGATATATCTCCTATTTTGAAATCTCCCACTCCAAGTGTTTCACCAAGAGTTAATAGCAGTAGAAAAAGTCTAAGGACATCATCAATGCTGAGTGCTTCTCAGAAGGATCTTAGAGAGAGTAAGCTGGATGAACCACATTTTTCCTTCGCAAAGCCTTCGAACAGTATTTGTTTGGACTCTCAAGCTAATCAGAGAAGTAAAAGTTGTTTTACATCGACTGAACATTTAGCTGCTAGTCTACATAGAGGACTTGAAATTATAAGTAATCGCCAGAGTACATCTTTGAGGCGGTCCTCGTTCAGATTTTCTTGCAAACCTGCTGATATTAGAGCAATTATTCCAGTTGCTAAAGTAGATGTT